>JAQFZO010000027.1:0-56144 GCA_034695885.1 Geophilus flavus
AGTTGAAAACAATTTGAATCACCGACGTTGACACTTCGAGGAAAACGAAGTTACAAACTAAACTTTAAAATATTAAAAAAGAAAAAGAAATGTAAAAACACGGTCGTGATAAATATTAAAATTTTCATATTTTGAATTTAGAATACAAATGTTGCACAATTGTTATACGATAACAAAAACACTCGAATCGCAGCGTTGTGTGGCCATGGCGTGGCCGCCTTTCGGTCGTGCGGCCACGGCATAGTACAATTAGGGCGTCTCCCACCGCTGTTAATTGCTGTACGTAGCAACCGTTTTGTATCCATTATTAGGCCGAATATAAAAAATTAATTTTCTCCTGAACCGATGTGGGCAAAATTTAACTTTCTTTGATAAAAATAACCGTTCTTTTAAAAAACAACAATGATTAAAAAAAAAAAAATTTTGCATTGCATTAACAAAATTGTCGCAACCATTATATAATAAAGGTGCACGAAAGCCCAACTCAGGGCGGAGCTTTAAACAAAAAAAAAAGAAATCTAATCGTAACAAAAAACTACATTATTTGAATTTCATTTTTGAAATGTAATGAAAAAAAAAAAAAAATGTTAATTCATTTTTTCGAAACCTGACCACTTTCCAAAATTGTATTCCACTCCATTTATTCCATTTTTATAATCTAAAACGTTAGAAAATAAAGTAGTGAAGCAAACGTGCAACACAACACTCAGTCCACTCGTTTCATGACATCCCATGGGAGATTGAACGCGTCGGATCCATTTCTAATCGACATCTGCCCTCAACTGTGCAGAGAGAGAACGCACGGGCGAGCTATCCGGCACCAAGGTGTCGAGGGCGTATCGCGTTACGCGAACGCATGCAAATCCTTTGTGTATATAGAATAAAAAAAAATCTAAAGAAATATTTCTCCGTAAAACTCAGAAAAACCTCATTACTCATTTACAACTTTTTTTCTTAGTCGATATTTTTTTTCGCGCTATTAAACTGAATTAAAAAGACTTTCAGCTGTTACCGGGACCAAAGGGTTGCGTAGAGAGCGCAGCGCGCGCGCGGGGCCAGCCATGAATCAAGGCAGAAACGCAGCCGCAAGCACGAACACAGATGCCATGGGGCGCAAGCGCGTTAGCTTCAATTCCATTAATTTTGAGAAACACTAGGCGACATTTGGCACCAACAGCTCCGCGACACCGCCCCACATCCTCGAATTTCACCCGCCGAGCATGTGCCGTTCCACCTACCCCACCCCACCCTACACCCCCTTCACTACCCAACCCTTGCCCCACTTCGACGTCGACTCAACTCATCTCGAACGAAATAAAAATAATAATAATTTCAACTTTAACGAGCAAAAATAAAAAAAAACTTTATTCCCAACCCAAAACTCCAAACGGCCATTTTGGACCGCCATTTTTCCCCATCTCCTGCAATCTGACAGTCGGCGAGGTGCACTTCACTTGTTCCAGAACCCGCCCCCTCACGGACTACGCGCGAGCGGCAATCAGAGGGTCCCCTAGAGGCCAAGTCCTTCCTCCCCCTTCCGCTAATCCATCACTGATCGCCTCAACGCCATCCATCACCAGCAAAAAGAAAAAAAAAATACACGCAGTCTCGGTGGCACAGGGTCACTGAATTAATGGCACCGACACGAGAGCGGAACGCTGTATAACCCCCACTTCCACTCCCACCTCCTTTTCCCCATTCCACAATCCTCTTTGCACTTTTGAATACTTAAAAAAACGCATTATAATACCATCCACTTGATAACGAAAAAAAAAATATATTCCCCCTTATAAACATTTCCATAAATAAAAATAAAAATAAATAAAAATCGAATTTACCGTTAAATGTTGGAAGAGCCACGCCCTCATGATGTTGGTGGCTACTTTAGGAAAGATGCCTCTTTTCTTTTGTCTTTTCTTGCTCCTCTCCTCGTCCTCGTCTTCCCCCGTTCCATCGCCAGAGCCCACACTTGCATCACCTGCGAAAAACAAAATAAATTATAAAAAAATAAAATTTTGTACAGAAAATCCAAAAAATTACAAAAGTTTGGCTTTTTTTCCTCATTTCCCCTTCCATTCACCCGAAAAAAAAATACCAAACGTGTTAATGACACGCTCGGTATCCGTGGCAACGGTGCCTTGTATCTTTTCCCTCTCTTTCTAATAGATTATGTCGACTGAATTCGGAAGAAGGCCAATGCGATTCTCGGGGCGACAGGCCGTCATTCATCAGACATAGAAAAGGTGGAAGCAGGAGGAAGGCGGCGGGGGTGTTATCGTCGAAGGGAGGCGATGGACACGAGCGCGGGAAAAGGAAAAAGAGAGAGATTGGCCGTCGATAGAGACGCAGTGCCAAAAAGAAGCAGTCGGTACGACGAATACGGACCGACGAACACCTAATTGATGACCACCTGTCACAGGCACTGCACGTTTTCCATTTCAGATACCGGTTGACGTTGATGCAGGAAAAGATATTTACATTACAAATATATATTTACATTTTTTTTTCTTTACCCGGACAACTGCATCGATTTATTTATTTCTCTTCTCCTTTCTAATATTTACTATCCGCCCACGAACGTGATGCGATTTTATCTTTCTTTTCTTTATTATTATTTACTTTTCTTTTTCTATTTCTATTTCGTAGAAATGTAGCCCACCCCTTTGACGCATACATGTAGGACACGGTGAGTGACAAGCCAGTATGAGCCCACAGACACGCTTATTGAATAAAAGCTAATACACTAGAAAACGGCTCTCGCAGGCACCATACCAAGATGATTTATTCATAACGGGGAGTCGGGAGAGTAGAAGGACAAGGAGCGAGTGGGTGAATGGGGAAAAGGAAGAGATGGACATGTATATACGTGACTCACGGATCAAATCAGTCGTATTGTGACGTCATAATTTGACAAACAACGACCAAACATGCGTCGTTTCCAATATATACTACAAGTACTATAGCCAATTCTTTCTGCTTTTGTCTAAAAAAAAAGTAATAAAATCAAACTTCAAACCTCAAAAACCTCTTTTTCTTCTCCAATACCCTCGAGACATTTCCCCTTTTTCCCAAACCGCCCTTAAAACCCTCCCTTCGAAGGAAAAAAATCCTCAAATTTCCTTTTTTTCCCCCGTCTTTCTTCTTTTCAATCCCTTTTAAACTGCATCCTTCGCATCTTGAGGTGTCATCTGGCGAACCTCGAGGCGACATCTATCTCTCTCACTTAAAATTAAAATACAATTAAGCCCAACACATGAACAATGGGCTGATATTTAACTCTCCCCCTCTTTTCGCAGACCCCCTGCCATCACATCCCGGCGACGCATGGAATCCGATCCATAATGGATCTTAATGGAAATTTAATTAAAAATCAATAACACCTTATCAAATTGTCCCACATTTTTATTTTTGCCATTTCTTTTCCAATAGCCCTAGGGGAGGGTGGGGTCATGAATATCTAATCCAATTGCTCAAGAAAAAAAGATTACTCAATACACACACCCTATTAAATACATCTATGCAACAGTGTGCCAGCAGTGAGTGTGGAAGGTCGGTGCAATCAGATAAATCCAAATAGATGTGAAATGGGGGAGGGATGTGTAAGGGGTGGTAAATGATGGATGCCTACCCCCTCCCTCTATCGACAAAACTCATTACCAGTGAAATAGGCCAGTACCCCAATCCCCCAGTTTCTAAAAAGAATTTTTTAAAAGAATTTTTTTTTTGCGCATAAAATAGATGGTCACGTGATAATATTTTAAGTCGAAAAACTTAACCCCGAACAATCCATCGGTTGATTTGAATGAATTGATAATCGATAGAGCCGTAGTAGAACAAATATTTAGTTCATTGCAGCTGCCAAATCCCACAGAACAAATTCATCAAAGACAGGCCGGAAGTGGTGTCGGAAACGCAGCAGGAAAAACAAACCCTCCTATGATGGAAAGCGGATAATTTAGAAGGGTATAATTAATCTTAACATTTCCTCCTAACAAGCTAAACTATATATAATATTACTTAGGGGTCCTCGTTTAGTGCAGAATTTATTCTCTTTTATTTTTATCTCGAAACGCAATCACAATCTATATAACTGAATTTTCCACGCAAAACTTAATCCAGGGTTGGCAAACCGTGACTCAACTCGAGCATCAACATCATCCTCTCACCCCTCTTTCCACAGCGTCTTGCGTTTCATTTCCTGCGGCTGGAGAGCAGAGTCTGGCCCCTGGTCCCAACTCCCAACCAGAGGCCAAATAGAATAAGTGCATTGTCTTGTTGCGGCCATTTGCGCCAAATTAATCAATGGTAGCCAGGTAGAGAAAAGCGCGAGAGAGGATACAAACCCTAGGGAAACAAGCAACGCGCCAAATGAAATAATGGCCTCCTCTTGCTTATTTTTTTTTACAAACTCGAGTCACAAATCCATCATATTTTCCACAAAATGACAACCTCCAACTGATTTACGGTAACAAAAATTTTTTTTTGCGATCGTAAATCTAATTTTGAAATAAAAATAAGGGGGTTGTAAGGCAATAAAACTTTAGTAGAATAAAAATATATCGATTCGTAAGTATTTTTATTATAGTCTTCTTCCGGTTTTGCATTGTCCATCTCGACTTCCTCTCACTGACATACATCGGACGTTAGAAAAAAAATAAAAGTGTAAAAAAAAAACTAATAATTTTTTTTTTGGTTTGACTTGTTTTTTCCATTTGGAAATATCAGACGGTCAAACAAGTTTCTTTGTGCAAAAAGAAGATTGCTGTGGGCTGTCATGTGTTTCCACTGTAATTGGCACAAGATGAGGCCCGCGTCGTCCCCCAATTGGTGTGCCAAATTAATTTAGCGTCGATTTGCAGCGCCACCATCACGGTGACTGCCGCCCCGCGGCCGCCCCCGCTCTCATTAAGGAAGGGCTGCGCGTCTTCCACTCCTGGGAGATAGACCCAAGTCCCTTCACGTCATCTTGCGGTCTCATCTCATCTCAGATAGCCTGCGGTTGAGGGGAAAGAGGAGGATCTTCACACTCAAGTGGGCAGTGGTCAAATTCACCTCCGTCGTCGATGAGCAATCGATAGTCATACAATACCAAAAATTACAGTAAATACGAAAACAAATGTGTCGAACTTCACCTTCGATTCGATTAAATCGAAAGAAAGGAAAGAAAATGTCTAGGAGCAATTTTTTTTCTTTTTTTCCCATGATGCATCATCTAGACTCGTGGATCAATGTAACCCAGAGGCTTTATCCATTTTCATTTGCCCTCTTAAATGATCTGTTGATGACTTGCACTTTTCTTTGCAAGCCCAAAACAAACTGTGCAGAATCCACCGACTAAAATCTAATTCCGCTTGCCCTTAGGGTTGGCGGGGGACAAGGACTAAACGACACGCATCTTCCTCCCCCTTCCACGCATGCACACACTCACACTCTCTCTCACACAGCACACACAAACACTCGCTGTTTGCCAACGACGCACCTTGGTTCGCTCGCAATTGCTCCATCTATTGCAGTGCACTTTGAGCGATACTGAGGTCGTTCACTGAGGGGCTCGGTAATAAAAGACGCGAAAATGGCGTCTGATGGCATTTTAATTACAATAAACACATCGAGCGTCCAGCTTTTAATGAGCTCACCACGACGAAACGGAACGCGGCTCACTAGCTACAGCTACAGGTGTCGCCAATTGTGCCACGCCAATCTCATCATCAAACTCGAATTATTAAAGGTGTAACGGTTCAAAATGAATAACCATTAAAATAATCACCATCGCGCCCTAATTCGCTGTAAAAATCCCACTTCTTGAAAATCGTTTCTTCGGCCGCCGCCTCGCATCATGTTATCAACCCCTTTAACACCATCCGCATAAATCACCTAACCAATGCCCACTTCGCTCCTATGGCTACTTCGGAACAAAAGGCGCATTTCTGTTCTCTTTCCCCGTTCGACGACGCCGCAACATCGAACGAAATGCCCCATTTTCGCAGTAACGGGGTCACTTAAAAATGCAATGCAATTTGCACAAATGCCCAGTTTCTGCGTTTGTGTTGGGATATTTTAATCCTCGTGTCCTTTGTGTCTTCAACACGCAGTTCAAACCCTTTCTCTCACCTTTCCTTTCACCCCAAACGCAAATTGCGTTTACACAATCAGCAATCTCCTCTTTATTCATCCCAACCTCATTCCACAACAAACCCTAAGAAAAGTTCTGATTGAAAACAAGGAAAGAAAGGAAAAAGAAATATCTTCGAGTTAACATTCTGCACACACTTCGCTGCTGATTGACTCCCAGCCGCCCCAGCCCTCCATACCTACCAAAGATGGCTCCCCAGAGACCAACCCCCTGGCCACGACCTGCCACGTCCCCCGCTGGCATCAAATTAAAACGTGCACAGGTGGATGAAAAGACAAAAGAAAGGAAAAAAAATAGTATGACTTCTCTTTTTTCACTTTTCCCATCTCTCTTTCTCTTTTATGGAACTGTGGAATCCTATGGGATACAACCGTAGATGAATGGCCAAATATGGACAAAGGGCTAGTTGAAATTACGACACCCAAAGGGCCAGTTAGATGCGAGTTCTTCATCAAAATGTATTGCGTTTCATACATTTCCAAAAACCCAATTTCAAAATATCAATACGGCAGGCAGCGAAGCACTTAGGTAAATTAAAGTATAAATTGAAACCGAAACCGAAAAAAAAAAATAGAAATTTATTTATACATTTGCGGGCCAAGATGAAAAAGGTGGGACTAATTTATCGTTGCAAGGACTCCAGTGGAGTGATGTATGAAGCTATCAATAGTGAGGCACCACTGATTTAGCCACAGGTAAACAAATATAGACGAAAGCACATCTACTGTATACGACGGGTAAGAGAATGGCCAGGTGCTAATTGATGTTTCCCTTGCTTTCATTCTCTTTCTCTCCCTCATCATTAACCTGTTTGCCCTCCTCCTCTAAGATGGATGGTGATGACTGGGAAAAAAACCTGGCGCAACTGAATTGGTTATTGCTACTAGCAAAAAGGGAGGAGAAAAAAATAAAGGGAAGGAAAAAATCTTTGACAGATTTCTCTCACCTGGATGATATTTATGTATACCATTCACTTAACCAGAGAGGAAAAAAATAGTAATTATTTTTCGTAAGGCTTAATTATTTTTATCAAAAATCGAGTTAAGGTTTAGGGGGATCTTGAGCTTCACTTATTGGGAAAGTCAGCCTTATAAAATTAGCCTCATTTCCTGTGTGGGGAGACTGTTCAATCGCGTTACACAGGTAATTTCCTCATTTCGATCCAGTGAAAAAAGGTCTTGGCGTTTATAACTTCCTTGCATTAACTCGGCATTTCACACACAAGTATGTGCAATCAAGCGACATCAAAGTTGTAAATAAATCCATCAACTTCACCCCTTTAACTTCCAACTGGGGAAATGCTGCGACTAAATAGATGCAAATTGGCAACCGGTGACTAAACCCGCCTTCAATTTGTTGGCCCATGGATTTCCATCAAAGCTGCCAAATTCAATCAACCCTTTCGATATGCGCGAAAAGTGGAGCGTTTATTCGAAATGGGGTTAAAAGTCACAATTAAATAAAAATTGCATTAATAAAGATCGTTTCCAGGCCTCGTTTCCCATCAGAAACACAAAAACACTCTCAGACGCCGTTTTTTCTTCAAGAAATTAATGAATTTGTCAAAAACAAGCGGACCAGTGGTGGTAAGTAGTCATCAACCCCACGCCATTCCCATTTTGCACGAGTCTCTACTCCACATCTCGGTCGGGGTCTGAACGAGTAATTACGGGGTCCAAATCCTCGAGCGTAGACTCGTCTCATGGCTCACTCCGTCCATTTCCTGTCAGTGGGGAAACCTCCAGAGGCGACTTCCCTTCGCTAATCGAGCGAACAAAAAACGAAAACGACTGATCACAAACAGATACAAACACAAAAACAAGAAGCCGCAGATTTACCCGCCGAGCCAAACAGAAAAAAAAATAAAAAAGCTCCGCCAGCGTCGTGTTTTGCTTTCCCTGACGGCACACGCGCAGCACGGTGAAGCCCAACCACGCATCACAAACAACGGGGCTCGATCAAAGGTGACTTGTCTCTTATTTCTCAAACTTTGATTAATTTACCTGCTCGATGAGTTGAGTAAGGAAACGGATCAGTTACCATGGCGATCACCCCTCTCATCAACTGCGCTGGCATAGGAAGGTGGGCGTGTGCAAACGGGGGGATTAATGGAGTGCCCGATAAATATGACAGTCGTCTTTATCGTCGAGCTAGCTTGTGCTCATCTCTCTCGGGTTCAATCAAGGATGAGCAGCGGGGGTAGGCAGTCGGGAGTGGATATTGCCGAACAAATATGTAGACAGCTGTTCACTCCACTTATCTCTACTTTCTCCTCTGCATCTGGCATCGGCTTCAAACGAACGCGGGGCGCACCGCACGAAGAGATATACACCTAAAACACACTTGCACGAAATAATCTCTTTCCAAACACGATTACTCGCGCCCGACTTTGTGTAAACCGCAGCAAACTAACGTAAACCGAGGGTGAGAACTCTTGTGTGTGTGAGAGAGAGAGGGGGGAGGAGGGGAGAGGAAAAAAAAGTGTATAAATAAAAAATAAAAGAGAAAAACTAGGGCACAACTATTCTTGCAAACTGATAAGGAGCAGGATGAGAGCGAGGGTGGAGTCGCGGCTATCATAAACTCGGAGTGAAAAGGCGAGGGGAGACAAGTTGTGGTCTCCTGTCACGGACATCGAGATAGTCTTTTAATATAGTCGCAAGTCTGTAGCGATTGAATTAAAGGCCACGCTCGACAGATATGACTCCCACCTCGACAAACAACAGTCCACCCCCTTCTCCTCAGGTGACAGTTATTGCTTCTCTCGTCATGCACCATGTTTATGTACCCGTCCACTATACCAGTCGACCGCCCTCGCAAATAATAAAAAGTATAGAGAAAAAATGTGTGTATAAGACCGAATCGATCGTTTGCATCCCAAACGATCAATTATAACTTGAAATATACACAAAAATAAAGCAATCTCCATGTTTTCCTAACTGCAAACTTACATAAAACATGTAAAAGTCAAACTAATAAAAGTCTAAAGGAAGAAAAAAAAAGAAAAAGAAAAATTTAACATGACGTGGAAGAAAAAGAAAATTTTAAGCAATAAAATAAACGACCCCATTTCCCGTCACTCATCAAACTGCCACAATACCAATTTTTTTTCTGCACAAACAACACGAGTGTAACAAGCTATAAATCGCTGCGAGAGCCGCACATTCTTTTCTGTATATGCAACTTCTCTTTTCCTGACCACCTCCCGTTTCTCCTTCGCAAATGGCGGATATGGAAGATAGAGAAGGAGAAATGAATGGGCTCCACGAATCTCGTGCTAACAATTTATTTGTTTACAATCTCTGCCCTCCGAAATGAAATGCTTGGGTGCATGGCTTTCCACCCCCTTCGTCCAGACAGGCCATTCATCAGCCACCACTGGCCTACAGAGAACCCTCCAGTGGACCTCGACATACAGCACCGACTTTCTCTCTCTGCTCGCTGCTGATTCCTTCAAAACGGGGGTGGTCATGGTCATTTGTGCCCCAACCCAACCCTAAGACAAAAACCCTAACCCGCCTAGGCCTAGAAATGGGAGGAAAGAGAAAGAACGAAAGAGAAAAAAAAAAGAGTAGCCAATGGATGTATCCTCGACCTCCCCCGTTCCTTTCTTTTTTATTGCTTCCGCTATTGGTGGAGTGGCCATCAACAAACAAGACACAAATCTCAATCAACAACTAACATTCCACGATGCCTATATTCTTGCTTGTAAATTGCTCGGCTGGACATTTCCTACCGACATTAAAAAACAAAAAAAAAGTTTTACCTCGTCGAGAGTTTTCGTATATATACTGTATACCGTACCGTGTTTGTAATTTATTATTATGAATTTCGAGCGACCTTGCTCTGTTTATCTTGTGACCTACTCGACTCTGCGAGTCGCTTCGTAAATCCAATCTTTTATTAAACTCTCAGTCCATTAAAACTGTCAACAAATTCAAGCGTTTTCTTATTAAAAATAGTGAGGAAGGGGGGTTGGGAGTCAGGTCAATATCCCTATCATCCTATATTGCAGGTGACATGAGTTGAGTGGGTGCTGTCAAAGTAATGGAGCATCCTCGATACACACATCGCTGCTTAGACCGATGGGGGAGGGAGGAGGCGGGACGGCAACGGAAGGGGCACGTCACTGATGTACTCCATCAAGTACACACTCCCCCCAATCAATAGTATCGATCCGCATGACGAATTCGAAACATCGAAAACATGCAAAATGGACGATATACAGTTTTAACATCGATTCATCCTATGTATAGAGTCAAAATGCGTGAAAAATGGCGACGATCGAGTTATAAATTCCCTCCTTCTTCCCCTGATGTTCGAGTTTGAAATCATTTGGAAATTAAATTTCCGTACTATACTAGACTTTGCAGCACAAACTCGTTTTTTCTCCATCCATACCGAAAATTCCCCCTAAAATATAATTAACTTAAGAACTGTAACACATAGTCTCCTACTAATTTATTCATAAATCCATAAAATAAAATTTCCCTCTTCTTCTTTTTCAATTCCATTTCACGTGAGCGTGACTCGGTCTCGCAAAAAGAAGCGAACTCGACCAATCAAAAAATTAATTTCACCACAAAGTGTTATTCCTTTTTATCGTATTAGTCGACTGTTTTCCTGATTGAATTCCAACTAAACCTTAAAAATATTCAATGCAACTTTAATGCTTATGGGTGGCATGGTGCCAGCAGCGATGGGGCCTTCAACCTCCCCTTAATATTATTTCGCAAATGGCATTGAAGGACCAAAAAAGATGGTGCAGTGAAACTCACTTTGAGCTGTCAATTGAGGGTAAAATAAAAAAAAAAAAAGAAGGAATGAAGGAACACTTACCGCTCTTTATATATAACTTTATATAATCTAAAAAATAACTTTGTAAAGAAGGGAAAAAAAAGTTTCATCCCGAGAATATTAAATGGACGGGAGAAAAAGAGGGAAAGTCGAAGAGGGTGGAAAAGTTAATCTGTAAATGGCACGGCATTAGCAAAAGCCGGATTTTGTGAATTCCTCAATGTTTTATGGGGCGTATAATCTTCGATATTAGAAAAAAACTACTATCACAATAAAACATTAACATTAAAAAAAGAAAGTACCAATTCCAAATTGAATAATTTATCAGCGAATGAATTCACCCTCCATCATAAAAAGATAATAAAAATAAAAATAAAATCAATCGGTCGTTAAGTTACTTTGTAAATAAATATATAAATAGTGTTTATGCATGTACAAGTATCGATGGTTTGGATTTGATTGTGTGTGGGTAACAGACAATTTTGGACGAGTTTCTAGAAAATTTTCTCTCCATTTGCGTGATAGGAAGGAACTCAGCAGGATGGCGACGCCTTAACTCCTATTCGTCCCCATTACAACTGTCGAGCGCAAATCCTACTTCGCCATACTTTACTCTCGCATCAATCAAGCTTCGCTACATCATCCTATCTTAATGGAAAATAAAATAAAATAAAAAAAATAGAAAAAAGCCAAGTAATCAATGACTAAACCAGGGAAAAAACGGTGTTTCTGGTTTTTAGAAAAAGTAAATTAGATGATGTAACATGAAAAATTTTTTGGAAAAATTGAATTATCGTAATAAAATCTCACTCGGATATCTAAAAACTTTTTAATTTCCTAGAAACTAATCTAGCTAAGCCGGGTTGTAAAAAAATAAATCCATAAATTAACCGAAAAAAACAAATCCACAGGAAGGGAACCAAAAAAAAATAAAAGACAGAGAGAGAGGAGATTCAAAGTGGAAAACAATTCCTAATGAAATGTAATGAAAAAGACAAAAATCCCCAAACTCTTTTACACGCGACATCTCCAAGGCAAACAACTGTGAAAAAGAAGTGGAGCCCATAAAACACACCAGGGGAGCGAAGCAAGGAACGCGCGAGAGCAACGCTTGAGTGCTCTTTTCCCATCACTTAATAAAACGCGAGACAAAAACAACAGACGCCTACGAACAAGGAACGAATACGAAAGAAAAAAAGGAAAAAAAAATTCCCACCACCATCGCTTCTAATCCTCCGCCTTCGCATCTTGCCACGCCCACGCGCCCCCTTGGAACGAGTTGAAAGCAGTCTCTACATCGTGCCTCGCTCTCTGTAACGAAACCGGATATTGGTCGCCCACAAAGATGGACGTTCACGAATCCGCCAATAGAAGAACACGCGTCAACCAAATCCCATCAGCAAACTTTGTCCAACACACGCATTGCGCATGAGTGCAAGTAACAACATCGGAAAAAAACATCCTTTTAAAGTAGTATGCGAGCTTAGTAATAAAATCCAACGCAATCAACGCTACATCCAGGTGAATAAATACATTTTTTTTTTTAAAAATGTAAAAAATTTTATTTGAAATAAAATATAAATTTAAAAAATAATAAATTCACCTGTTAACCCTTTACCGTCAGTATTTTCCTTATTTTCTTGCATTTTATCGCTTCCCTCTCCCCTGGAGAAGTTTAGAAATAGCATTGAACGAGCGGGAGCTGATGGAATGAGGTCAAGCTCGTCGTTTCCCCTCTCTCTTAAGTCCCCCCAATGCGATTATGGGGTCGGGGATGGGGAATGGGAGGCGAGGCAGGCAGCACCGTGAAAAGACGGTCCGAGAAGTTAAAAGTTCTCTTGAAATTCGAGGGAGACTTTGTGCAAAAAGACCACACAGCACCACAAATCCTGCACGAGTTTGTCTTTCTGTTAGGGAAAAGAGGGGAAAAGTCAGTTCGTAAGCTGCTTTGGATTCAACGGACCACAAACACAACACCTGTCATTCTCATTACAGCAACATTGTCGAATGCACAAGTAAAATAGAGTTTAAGTTACTTAAGGATGAATAGAGGAAAAAAAAGAAAAGGGAGAGAGAAAAAATGGATCAATCGATGACCATCTGTTGGGAAAAATCAAAATTTATAAAAATTTTAGTGAAATTTTAGTTTAAAAAAAACAATAATAGCGTCATTAAAAATTTAAGCGAATTAAGATTGCAAGCAAGAGGAATTACCAGGGCAAAATGCAGCAATCAATAAATAGATGGAATCGAGAGTGAGAGAGTGAGAGAGAGAGAGAAAAACTAAAAGCTAAAAGGCTCCCGTAAATTCGGGGTGAACATAAAACAAAATGACATGTCTTTTCCACCATTTAAGGTCCCCCACCATACAGTACCATGGCGAGTCGGATGAAAACAAGTCAGACTCATTTCTCTTATCAAACACCAATCACTATCGATTCTTTCATCAACAACTGTCATAACAATAAAGAGACAAAAATAGAGAAACAAGTAAAAGGCAAAACCGTTGAAGAGAGGAGAAAGAAGCTGCGAAAAGGGAAGGAAGTTGATAATCTGAAACTTTTATCGAGGAGAAAAGAGAGAGGGAAGGGAAGGGAGAAAAGAGCTTAACCATCACTCAAAATGCGTCTTTAGGATTAAGTGGGGAAAAGAGGCTCAAGTTGTTGGACTCTTAGTCACGAGTAATTGTAAGTTTAACCAACAGTAAGTGGTCTGGACGAGGATTAAACTCGCATGCAAATGGCGCAGTAACATCTCGAATGATGACACCATAAAATGCAGTGTGTGAAAATTGAAATTAAATCGAGTCTGCAATAATTGCCTCTTTTATAATAACTATAGAGCTTCGTGTTGCTTCGTCGGCATAATGGCAAACGGTGCATTATTAAAGCAATTGTTCAAATTTCAAAAGCCAAATCGTCAAACGTCACACGACTTTCTTGCATTTCATGCCGATAAACATTCACGAGATATTTTTTCTACCCAAATTCGCTTTATTAATAAAATAAAAGCATTTTTGTTTTCCTACAATTTATTTTTTAATTTAATATCGATTTTTTTCCCTCACCACCCATTCAAGATGCAGTGTTATTCCCCTCGTATAGTAATCACACGGAAATTAAGTAAAAGGGGGGTATTTCTTTTACTACACTAAATATAATGTTCACGTTAAAGCGAGGGACAAATGACTCGATGTCATGGCTATACCCATAAATGATAAATATCCCGGCACAATTTTCTTGCCAAAAATTATTAATGACATCTCATCAAGAAGTGGAAACGCGACCGACTCCCACCACAAAACAACACCTCTACTTTGTAACAGGAAGTGGGCTCGCTTCTGCCACCTGTACGTGGTAAATGTCAACCGTCCGCCTCATGATGAATTGCTTCATCTTTGGAACAAAGTGGCACTGCAAATTCATGCGCACTATAATTACAATTCAACTTGCAACTTCCACAACACACTATTCATTTGGAAAGTTATTATAATAAAAGAGAAAAAAGACAGGGACGGATGGATGGATGGATGAGATTGCTCGTCGGTGCAATGCGAGCGACATATATAGTATAGACTATGGAGTGTATGTATGTCTGCTTTATAAGAAAAAATAAGCTTAGACGACTGCAAGATGAGTATATATAAAACAAGTTAAAAGTGACTTCGTGGATTGCCCCATCTTCCATGTAATGGAATGGGTGGGCATTGGCCCAACTCATATCTGTTGGATGCCATAAAAATTCAATGACATAGCCAATGACCATCTACTAAAGGAAACAGCATTCAATTCCACAAAGAAGGAAAAGAAGAAATAAAAAAAAAAGTTTATCTTTACAGAGAAGAAAGTTAAAACCGAAATTTCCTATCTGCCGTATATTTTATACAGCAGTAAACTTACAATTGTAAAATTCTGCCAATAAACTGAAATTTTTATGTTGTGTTAAATAAAAAAAATCCAATTTCAGTAAAAAGATTTAAAATCTAAAGTTTATTAATTGATTGATGAAAGTTAAAGAGCGAATGGCTTTTTGGTCGAATTTTGTAAAGGTTAAAGATTTTAATTGAGATATTTCGTCTATCGATGCAGAGTTAAAAAAGAAAAATAAAAAAGGGGGAGAGAGAAAAAGGAAAGAAAGGAAAAGAAAAAAAAAAAGGTCCCCCAAGACCATCTAGCTGATGGCCAACTCAGACGAGGACTTAGTTTTCAATTTTCGATGCAGGCCTTACTTTGTCCTGACTTGGCTTTGACAGTGACAAATTGCACGGGGATTTGACCGTATTAGTCGCCAGTGAAGGGAAAAAAATCCAGTCAACATGGTGGCGAGACCAATTGTGCCAAAAGAACATTCGACTCTGGCAATTCGAGACTACAAACATGCTGCAACGGCCGAGTATTAAAACCCAAAAAAGAAATAGAAAAAGAAAGGCAAAGGCTTATTGAAACACATTTTTTTTATAACCCTCGAATTAAATTACTATAGTGATTTTGGTAATCGGATCACATGATCCAAGAAGATTAAAAAATATTTTCAGAAAGAAAAAAAAATGGAACAAAACAAAAGAAAAAGTCGAAGACGCATTCCACGAGCGAACCAGTGTCCACCACAATCATAAAAATAATTCGGAACGCTATTCTCCCCTTATCAAAAGTATTCACCAACAATGCCAACAATTCGAGAGGCCATTTTATCCCAACAGCACGCCCTTGTCCACTCTATTGTGTCCGAAGCTAATGTCGAAAAACTACTTGACCATCAACAACCACACCACAAAGAGAAACGAGCAGAATGGAATTCGCATTACACCCAAAACCAAAACACGCGTTTCGAGCAAACACGAGTTGTGCTGCACATCAAATACCCTCGCAACCCTTTCATGACCAGGTAACGGCCACTTAAGCAACTCCCGCACGCATATTACACGACGAATTTCGCCGACCGGGAGGTCACGGGGTGCGAGTATGAGATTATTCCAACTATGCCTCGCCATTAACGAATGCACTAATTGCACAGCATACCTGCATGTGCTAGCACACACAATCCCCTTTCCCCTCTCTCTCTCTCTCTTCTTCGTCTTCCTCCTCCAACTCCTCCTCCACACTCCGTCTCTTCGCCCGTGACTAGGCGGATGTAGGATTCTTATTTTGTGTATTTTAGGGATTTCTCTCTCTCGCATTTAATCCACTCGTTCGGCACAATCTCAAACACAAAGATCATAAATTTGAAGCTGATAAAGCCAAACGACGTCTTCTAATCCTTGGATGAACTGGCAGCTCAAGTCAATGAGCTTAAGACTACCAATTAACAGCAAGATTCCATTTCTCCCTCTATTACAAATTATTTTTATTTTTATTGTTATTAAGGGTAATCAGCTATATCCAATTAGCACAGGTAAAAGCATGTGAAATAAATAAAACACAAAGGAAAGAATGGAAGAATAAAAGAATAAAAGAAAAACAAAAATCAGGACAAAAGGCCTGATTTTACACGTCCCTCAGCGTGATTCGATCAAAACACCCTTTTCCCCCATTACACTCAACCCTTTCTAAGTACCCCCATAAAATACTCGATGGGATTCCCAATGACCCTGCAATGACCATCGTCCACCCCAATTTTACCCTTTTATATGCCCCTCATCTCCTTTTCTATTACACTCCAACCTGTATACCTCCATTACAAAGACCCAACGAAACAACCAACTTCTTTTTTAATCCAAAAAGGAGAAAAAGAAAAAAAAACCAATCGCTTGGACAGAACTGGAAAAACATCATCCATTGCTCGGTGCCAGGATCCCTATGGGGAAGGGCATTTCCGGTGACAGATACATTCAAGCCGCGAGTCAAGCCAAGGTCCCTTTTTTCTCCCCCACCCCTCTGGACCGTCCACGCGGGTTCCTTATCACCCGGCCATTTTCACCGTCCGACATTTCCTGAGCGCCGCTTTCCCGTACGACGAAATGCCATTCCATTCAATTTCAATACAATTTTGCCGTATCGGGGTTGCAGCCGCTCATTTCAAGCAAAAAAAAAAAAAAAATCTTACAACTTCTGAATAACGAAGTGCTAATAAAAGAGAATGGCAGGTATAATTTGTTACATCGAGGTCCTCCTTTTTGTTCACACTGCGCCTTTTATGTTTTCCATTTTCAACTTGTGCCGAAGGGTGGGCTGATAGCTTAGGGGCAGGGTAGGGCACTGAATAGCTATCAAACTGCGCAAACTCCACATCAAACACAAACGCTATCACAACCTCTATTAAGAAACGAAAAAAAAAAAGGCCTCCGGAAAGAAAAAAATAAAAGTACACGAATAGAACAAAAGTTTTGAAACTTACTAAGTAACTACTTGCACAACTCTTTCGCGTTGTTAAACCAACAAAAAATTAAATGAAAAAAAAAATGGCCTTCAACATTAATGTTTACCATTAATGTTCGACCTTGAGGTCGGCTATTTCACTCGCCCTCTGCACATTAGTTATCAACTTTTTTTTTTAAATTTTTTTTTACCTTTTCATCTTCACCATAGGCTTAAGAAACTCCAATTGTGGCACCCTCTAATTACATTGATTGAACTGAGTGAGATCTTGCGCAATTTTTTTTTTTTTGTATTTTTAAATATGGTATAATAAATTATTTCGAGTGTAATAATTTTTATAAAACCTCAACTCACAGGTATTTATAACAATTAATTCATTTTTTTCTCCATTGTAAATGTAACCCCAAAACCACAACGTGGACGTAAAAAGCCAAACTTACTGTACGTTCACCTCGACTGTTAGGAATTAATGACTTACCTAGAAATAAAGAAAAAAAAATAAAAATTAGATATACAAATTATTTTTTCACACTTTTTGAAAAAAAAACAACAAAAATCATTCCCGCCAAAATTTCCATTTTAAAGTATCATCCTTTATCACTAGATGGCTGCAGTGGGTAAGAAAATGAATATCAAGTTTTTGGTTTTTAAAATAAATGAAATTAAAAAAAATGAAAAACAAAAGGAAAAAAAAATGAAAAATGCTAATCCGAATTGATATATGTTTAAAATAATTTTTTTCTAAATCCTAGATTACAATTTTATCATGAATGAACATGGTTAATTGATGTTCATGTCAGTTCCTTTAATGATAAGCGTAACATGTAATGATTCATGATTTCAACCCATTAATCTTTTCCATTTATTTTTTTTCTCATTGTTTTTAATATTCCAACTGCAATCCCTACGTTTTAATTTAAACAGCATCAATAAACTGTCATAAACACAATTTCTTTTCCACTTTATAATAAATTCCACTTGACATTCCTTGTAAAAACATGTCTCCAATTTTGTCATCTCACTCAACAAATCAGGGCAAATTTTTTTAAAAATAGTTTCACGCCATGCCAAACTGAACACCTCCCAAAATGGATGGAAATAGAAAACCAGAAAAAAAATTTTTTTTTCTCCCCTAACTGAATCTTGCAACAAACACTATAAATTTAACTAAATGGGACAAATTTGGAAACTCGCTTCTATATATCATATTAAATAGATATAAATTTATGACTAAACAGTTCCATGTGTGAAGGGCTATAAGAAATATGCCCACATTTTACACCCAGTCAAAGAAAAAAATAAAGGGAACAAACACAAAAAAAGTAACACAAAAAAAAAAAATAGATGGTTGAAAACGGGATGGAATTATCTATTCATCCAAACATATACACAAAATATCCCTTATCTATTCAAATTCCAGAAACCTTGAAAAAATAACAAGTGGAAAATTTTTGACGTAGTTCATCACTTATTAAAGTTGGATCCTGACCTCAATTTGCATTTTTTAAAATTCTTTGAATTTTTTTTAAAAAAATTTAAAATTTGATTTGGATTTGTTTTTTTTATAAAGTTAAAATTTTTTATTTTTACTATCATTAGTTTGAAAGGGGAAAAAAAGATCTGAAATTTTTTTTGGATATTTCCCAAACCCTCCTACATTTATTTACTTTCTCAAATCTCTTCCTCTAGCCAAATAATAAACAAAAGATGGTTCCCGTGGCAACGGGGACTAAAATGGGCGCTCGGTGGAATTTGCTATAAACAGAAGTACAACTTCCTTTTTCCATTGGATGCCTGGCCTGCACTCCAGGTGGTGACGACTGACTAATTAGTGCCAACTGGCCACGTGCACCATCTTTTTGTTGGCACTTGTGGTAACTATGGCAACGAGGCGCCAAAAATCTATTTCAGGTGTACAGAGAGCATCCAACCTGGGGTCTATAGGAAAACAAACTAAGTTGCCTGGCGTGCACAACTGCAAATCAATGAGTGACATCATCAGAGGCGACTGAACTGCACTCGTTCTCAATTTTTTAAATTAAACGAGGAAAAGTATAAATATAAAAAAAAAAAATTAAAAAAAATCCTCCAATGATTTTTTAAACTAACAAGAGTACCAAGCCAGAGCAAACAAACAAACAGATAAAAAAAGAAACCGCAAAGTTGTCACAATTTCGCTTAGTTTATATCAACTCTTTTCTCATCATACATCTACTCGACTTTTGCTCGTTTTACAATTCCCATGCCAACTACTTGCCCGCCATCAATGGGAATCGGCCATAATTCAGCGCCATTTTGGCCTCGGGATGGTTATCGGTTGAATTTAAGACACCCCAGAGACGCGAAAGGCAACCAAACTAAATATTCATGTCTCACCGAAACAAGTGAATATTATTTTAAAATGCAAATTACCTCTATAAATAATAAAAATTATTTTCTTTTTATTTCTGAATAATTTTCTTCCATTTATTTACTTTTTTCGCGTTTTTTCTCGAGTGAGAGAGAGAGAGAGGAAAAAAATAATGTCGGGAATAAAAATTCCATGCCATGCTTGGCAGTTGGCTAAGTCCAGACGAAAAATGCAAATGAATACAGCAAGGTCCATTTTGGATGTAACCAGAGGGAGAACTGAGGGGTCGTCGAGATCAGTGGTAAAGCCTTGTGGGCTAGTGCAGCCCAGCAAAGTTAATTATCTCAACTTTTCCCCTCACCAACTTCCAAGGTCGAAAGTGTGGAATTTTTCCTGTGCACAAAGATCATGAGCACACGACTGAAATGCCACTTTACAAATGTGATGGTGGCGATAGATAGATAGTTAGATAGATAGATGACTTTTAATTACTATTCGTGTCTAATTGTCTGACACGATGACAACCTGTCATGTGAGTGTACAGAGATATCGTACAAATAAACGAGTGAAATTAAAACAACAAAAATAAAAATAGAAAAGTTAAAAAAAAAAGATAATCGTAAATCAATTACCTTCTAAACAGTTTTTTTTAGCGAGGTAATTTCCTTTCACAAACCTGAATGTAGATATTTAAATAGATATTTTTCTATCTAGTAGTTTTTATAAAATTTCGATTAATTTAATCGAACCACGAACATGGCCACAGTACAAAATAAATTACATCATATTTCGCAGGGTTAAATTAAAGAGAGTTCAAAACAAAGAAAAGGAAAGAAAAAAAAATCCAATCGCGAGTAAAATACCGTAATTTCGTATAATGATAGAAAAGTACCACAGATGGGATCTGGGAGAGGAAAAAATAATTAAAAAGCAATAAAAAAAAAAGTTTATACTTCAGAACCACTTGAAAATACTGACATAATACACATTAAATGCTCAAGTTATAACCGTCATAAAACTTTATAAAAGTGTTGTTATCGTTTTAAGACATCACTTTTTACAATTTATAGTCATTAACAAACATTCCCATTCGTGAAAACAAAACAAAAAAAAGTAAATATATCTGGGAAAATAATCTTTTATATAAAAAAAAAATTAATAATAATAGTAATAATAAAGTGGGAAAAAATATTTCTCGCTTTATTTACCATATATGTGCAAACATCTCGTCAAAACACGCACTTTCACTTCATTAAAAGAGCGACCTAATCCCTCGTAAAGTGACTTTTTCGCCAAAATATAAATCCTACTTTATGAAAACCAACTGTTATATAAGATTTGCTTTTCAACAGGTTCCATGAAATTAACCAGCTCGACTCAGCATGGTCCCGGTACAAATTTCAGACGACGAGGGGGCTCGGGACCCGGCGGGAACTCGGCGGCTTAACAGCTCACTTTGCCCATTAAGCCCCCTGATTGCTCCCTCCATTGTACGCCGTGCAATCTCTCACTATAAAGAAAATGTTTGAAAAGGAACAAGTAAAGTCCACTAACCCATTACAACGACACTCCACTGGGGTCAACTGGGGAACGGTTGACTTCAAAATGAACTTTACGACAAACTTACTTAATCTACGTGGTGTGGACGACGACACTATGCTCACAAAATGAACTGATTTTCCATCCTTAATCCTCGCACACCAACCCAAACTTAGGTGAGAGAGTTCAAAACATGTGGAATTAACTCCCTGTAGAGTTGATTCCATTTCTTAAAACTCTTTCTATTTATTCAAAAATCAACTTCCAAATTAAAACTGCAACCCAAACGCGCACTTTCATTTTTTTTTTCAACCGCTATTTATATACACTCAGACAAAATATCAAGTTCATGAAAGCGTGCATTTACCCAGGATGTGCCGAGTTGTTATTTCACTAGACCAGATGCGGTCACACCGACTCTATATAACATCCACTTCCATTTAACCGTATAGGCATAATACATTAATACCTCTAAAATCGTATATGGCTATAAAAAAAATATATATATATAAAAACCATTTCCTTATATACTTCATTCAACCCGACATACTTCGACTCCGTTTACAGCATTCTTTTACATTTCCTGCACTCATGACCATCTGGTTTAGCATGTACCAAAAATATGCTCGATAATTTTAAAGCTTCAATATGTTTCGTCACGTCAAAGAACAAAAAAAAAATCTCTATTTACCGTTTTAACTGTCTCATAATTTGCCATTAACAATACACTTGTCTGTTTTGTACGTAATTTATTTTTATTTGCCGATTCGTTGCAAAAACAAGTTGTGAATTTTCCTCAATAATTGCAAACCTGTGACAGAACGTGTCATTATTTCCGTACGAATTGTCCGTTACACTGCCTAGCCTTTATATATACATATACATCTACGTATGTAAAGTATGGACGGTTAAGTAATCATCATTTATCCGCAAACGTGCATCGTCCTCCTTTATTGGTCTCCACCTAAGTTCAAAAACTGTTATTTTCCACCAGAAATGGTGATAGTGTCACGGTTCAATATCAATTGGTGGCGTGGGCGGATGCAAGAGTTGTTAGTGATGGATCAATATGGACAAAGGGAAAATGAAACAAAAAATAAATTACCGGTACCTGCTAAAATAAGCCCCCAAACGCGCACAAAAATATAAACCTCAAAATAAAAAAATCAAGATGATGAAATATGCGACTACTGTACCATAGAAGCGAATTATTTTCTCCACTTTAACCCCAACGAGTATATAGAAAAATCATCTGGGGACTCGTTGTAAAAAGCTTTGCCTGCACCACTTCATAAATAACATCTAATTGCCACTAGGTGGCTCTCTCAGCTCCTTCTAAGGCCAGCCTTGCGATGGTCGACGAGGGGTTCTCGGGTCACTTAATAGATGGACAAAGCACGACCACGAGGTGACACTCACGACTCGACATCAGTCAACCCACCCCGTCCCCTGCTTAAAATTGATATGAATATAAAGCGCCCCGTCTTTTATTCATCGATTTACCCATTATAAACAATTACGCGTCAAAGTTCCTCTTTTCCGCCATAGTCGACAACAAAACCACAAACAAGGAAGAGAAAAAAAATTTTCTCGTTCCTTTTAATCCCCCCTTTCCCACCTCGCACGTTATGTTTACTTAAATCTCAATCTTGTCACGAGGTGCCACCATCCATTTTCTTATTTATCCCCTTTTTGCAGCAGTGTCAACTTCACTTCTCCCTTGTGCTGTGTCCTCAGATTAATCGGATTAAAAGTCGAGATTCGCAAGCCGGGGAAAACAACATCCGAGTCGAGAGAGAGAGAGCGAAGAAACTTTTTCTTTCCTCGCAATGCATCATCATCCATCACAAACAACCAAACTCGGTGACCATTTTACCATCAGACGGGGCCCCTCGCGACTCATTTGCATACAAAGCTCGTAAATCAACGAGCAAATTGCACTAATGAACTTTTCTCATCCGACATGTTCGATCCACCAGGAAAAAAAAAAAAAAAAAACAAATATCTTGTAAACAAGAAACAAAATACTCATCGCTTGCATTAATCATGACGAGTTGAGTTAGTATTCACACGAAAGAGATAATTTTTTTCTACTTTTATTTATTCGACTCGATAAAACGGATTCTAAGTCACTTGTCTAGGTAATCCGAGCTGGACAGGTGCCGATGAAAGTTCCCTAAACCAACAAGAAAAGACAAGATTTCCATCGTCTTCCCATTCATGGGAAGTGGAGCAGCCCCATCGGGCTATTCATAGCCTAAAGGGAGCAAAACTACTAAAATTAGGATAAAGGCAAGAGAGCTGCTTGCATTTGTGAACGAAAAAAAAAATGGAATTTTCAATGAAATGAATCAATTTTGCCCAATACTGCACGAATAAATGCCTCCATTGACTCCGTAATTCCCAAAACTGTATTTCAATTGCCTATAAACATTTTACTGCAGATCAAAATACTTTTCATAGTAAAATTTAGCAAACGTGGCTATAAAAAAAAGGTAGATAAATAATTCTAGTTGGAAAAGTTCCGGACTGAGAATACAACATTGTATCGAAAGACAAATAAGTCTTTAAACGTCTTCTCGAGTATACGGCCAACTGCATAAAATTTTTACTTAAAACCCATCAAACTAAAACTCAGCATGTGGCCATCATAAGTTGGTTGAAGCCATCAATCATTCGAATAACTCTTATCCCACCTCTCGGTCTAATGGGCTACTAATAGGAGCAAAGCAGTCAACTTTTTAATATCCCTAAGGTTTCATGTCTCTTTTCTCAGGTTTATAGTCACAACTACGTGCAGAGTGCATCTTTTCATAGAGAAAGATAAACCATAAATGAGTTGATGGTCCATAAAAACTTTTAACCTCAGAGCCCATTTTCTCACCAGATGTATCTACAAATTATTTCGTTTTATTTATTTTTTAAAAAAAAAATATATACCCCACCAAAAAGTTGTTTTTTTCTATAAATTCTCCGGCTAGACTTTAATGGCGTAATTTATCAATAATTCGTACCATTTAGGTGCAAAATTAATTGCTTGTTTAAAGCAATTATCAATTAAACGATCTTTTATTAATTTTTAAGTGTTCTTTTAAAAGTAAATAGAAATTTATTTCGAGTTAAATGTTGTTTGTAGAAATTTTCAACTTTATAACCTAAATATTTACCGTTATTCCCCCCGGTTTGTGGTTGCTGCTGAGTAACAACTAGGTTTTGTATTTTTTCAACACTTCGCATGGTCATAACAAGAAATAAACACGCACATATACAGTGCTCCGCTTTATATTCGATATATTTTTCTTTAAAAAAAAAGAATTGATTTTGGAAAATTCATTTTAGCATGAGTATGTTTTTTTTAAAACTTTTTAATACAGTAAATTGTAACACGCGAAATTAAATTTAATATTAAAGAAAATTAAATTTTATGGAATAAGTAGTCCTACTTTTGGGAAAATCTATAAGGCAACGTTGGCAATGTTGATTATTTCTTTCTCCCCCTACTTCACCCGACTACTGTACACACACACAACATTCTCCTACAATTCCAGCAACAGAGCCAACTTTTCAATTAGCAGACCAAAGCTTGGCCAGCTCATTAACCAGGGGCCTGTTAGTGGCGCCCCCTCGCGCAGATGGCGCCAACGATGAGGGGGTTGGGTAAAAGGAGAAACGAGGGCTCGTGTTTGTCCACTCCTCACACCACGACCTTGCAATTTCCCATTTGCTTCGAGTGAGAGAAATGAACAAAATTTGCATAATAACACAAAAATTCCAATAAGAAGGAGGGAGAGGTAAAATGCAAAGGAGAGAAAGGAGGAAGAGAAGGGTGACGAAAACCAGCTTATCAAACCGGAAAAGAAACGAAACGAGTAGTAGCAAAGCAAGCAAAGCAAACCATCAAAACAAGCAAACTTTTCCCATGTCTCCGTAAGGGCCAAATCAATAAGTTCAATACACAACAAAGCGACAAACTAAAAGTGTTTGTAGATACCTGCAATGTGTGACAGCACAATTTTGCTTTCAATCCATTCCACATACCCCCATTCAGAATCCATTTCCTGTCAAACTCGACTCGAGTAACGTAGGAATTATTTCCTCCCAAAATTGTGCATCCTTTTTCTCTTTATTTCTTTCTTTCTTTCTAAATTCTAACAAACCGACCGTCAAAATGTCGCCAAACTTTTCAGCCAGTTTACGTTAAAAGACACTCGATATGTTCCTCTTGAAACCACGTGCAAAAAGCGGAGAGAAAGAGGGCCCTTTTGACCTCCCACTTGGTGAAATTCAATCATGTGTGATTCCGATTCGTTACATGCAGGAGGTTGGGCTCAACTTTGTGTCGAAAAGCACCAAAACTGACCGCATTCGGAAATGTCCTCTAATTTCATCCATTTAACAACAAAGACCGTGTCTAAATCGCTCTGCTTTCCAACTGGGATGAAGAAAAATGTAAGAGAGAGAGAAAGAGAGAGGGGCAATGGGGGAGTAAAAAAAAAGTATTTACTCTTCTCTTTTCTCGCGACCACCCCACTTTAGCCTTTTGAGAAATGGACGCATCATCCATACGAGTGACACTCCTTCCTACGAGTCCAGTCGTCAACCCTCATCCCCCATATCAACGAGTATTGGAATAGTTTGACTGTGAGAAACAAATTTCCAGCTCACAATGCAATGCAAAAGGGCATCTCCCTACTAAAGGACTGATCAATAGCCGGGGCCACCACCCGATTGACGCTCAAGTGGTCATTCCATACAAGATTCCTTCCATAATAACAACCCAGTCGGTTTTAAATAAATAAATAACAGGGTTGAAAAAAATATTAATTTTTTTTTCAACTTTTTCTTATTAACATTAAATTTTAACGCTGGATTTGATGCCATTATAATGACCATGTGAGAAGATAAAAATCGATATCTAATTTTTATTCCCTTTTTTCCTAGCAAACACTCAATATGCGTTACACCAACACCCAAAACAAATCAAATAAAATTTTTTTTTTTATTTTTTTTGTTTTTTCTCCCTTAAGGAGGATTCTTCTTTCCCTTGGTCATCTTTTAGGCTTTAAATTTATTACAACTCTTGGAAATGGAATCCATCAGTGCAAAGCTCCCTTCTGAATCGATACTCTATCTGTCCAATGGGCAGTGGGGGTGAAAGAAAAAAAGGGACATCAACCCTACAACACCCTGACCGACCAGAACCTTCAACCCCCATTCTCCTCCTCTTCCATTTTCCCCCCAACTTGCTGCGTCATCACCCAAAGTCGCAGGATTACAAGTGTAGCAAGACAAATTACTCTCGATTCACGCACAAATTACGACTTTTCGACGCTTTTAAACATTCCTGCCCGTGTTGCGTGTTTACCCTTGTCGCAACCCACGCTCGGACCTTCGCAGTCGTCACTTCCGGTCAGTAGAAAGCAGCTACGAGGAAAATCACTCGCTAGTCCAAACACAGTATTCCGCTTAAAGAGTGTGGACTCACCGAGCCGGAGTGGGAAGCAGGCAAATCAATCTCGGTGACAGCGGCCAGCGCGCGCGCCCGGGCATGAGGCCAATCTGGGTGCGCGTGACTAGAGACAGACGCCGGCAAAGGCATCCATCAACCGACCCTCACTGAGTGGAGCTCGCTTCAAATTCATCAGAATCGCCAATAACGGCTCGAGTAAACTGACCGCTTCCACTCGTAGCCACACAATACTTCACACTTGCCAATATAAACGCTTCGCAAACTCACTCCAGTCGTCTTCTAACACACACACCGAGAAACAAACGATAAAATAAAAATCTCCCAATTATTTAACCAATAGAACACCCGCTTTCTTTTGATTATCATACGACCCAGTGGAAATTATACACCGCCCTTAAACGAGACGCTTTTCCGAAATGACACCTGACAATCTGCATCCACCCACCCCAACAACCTCAAACGATAACGAGCGAAATCTCCACCACCTTCGTTATACACGTCCCGAGAGACGCGATTCGATCCGAATCCGGGGGCTCGTGCGTATTCGTATACGGCCACCCAAAACCTTTTATTTTTTTTGCTTTCCCTTTAAATTTTTTATGTTTATTTTATATAACATCATTCTCGTTTAGCTCCATTTGTCACGAAACGACTCCCTCTCGAGTCTTCATCTGATGCACCCTCCGAATTTGCATTATTTTCGCATTAGCCCAAATACGACATCCCCATGAATCCCTCTCCACACCTCACTACATACATCTACCAGAGAAACGCTCAACCTTCATCAATCCAATCGTCTTCAACGCAGCAGCAGCAAACTGACCAAAAAGACAAAATTTATTGCAATTTCAATTTAATGAAATTCGAATTGAAATTCAAAAATTCACTCCCATCATCGACTTTTCCCACGAAATCATTTTTTGACGTGACTAAAAGATTTCCAGGTGTGAACCAAAAAAAAAAAATCCACTTCACCTCGTTCCTATTCCCTAATTACAAATCAATCAGACATTATTGGAAAACAGTTTATGCATTTTAAAAACTTAAAGCATAAGCAAAAAGTTTTTTTATTATTATTTTTTTTTTTACTTTCCTGCAACCCCAAGGCGCATTTTCAACTTTTATAATAAAATCTAAAACCCATAACACGTGATATAAGGTTTCAAACTGGTGCAATGTACTAGTGACATCCTCCTCCTAACCTCTCATCAGCCACCATCAACCAGAGGCTTATACGCCACACCATCATCGTAATGCGCATGCCTGGAATGAATCAGTTCCGGTTGAGAGAGTCCAGTTTTCTCCATCATCTATCGTCTTCCCTCTCGAGGGACTCGTACACCATGCCAGATACCCAGGTAAGCGTAGAGCTCTCGCTCTTCTCGTCTCTTCGCTCGTTCCTCTCTCTCTCCTCTCCCTCGTCTCCTGCTGCTTCAGCGTTCCGCACGGGCGGCGCTGCTGAGTCCAAGTTGGGGAGGGAATGCCGTAAAGATGGCAAAAGAAAAGCATCCATCTTCATTATGGTCGCTCATCCTGCCTTGCACGGATTAAGGACCCAACCAGAATGAAGAAGAGAGATACTCGATACTAAACAGATTCAACCACTATCTCAAAAAAGAAAATAAAATAAGTTGAAATAAAATAAAACGAAATACCACACGCTACGTACAGTACAAAACCGAGGGAAAACATCCTGAGGAAAGAAAAGAAAAAAATACGGGACCGATTTCACACAAATATTTGCCGTACTCGTTTCCCGCACTGACTCTTGCAGCCGTTTGTTTGCCAGTGCCACGCACAAGAAGAGACGAGTTCTCGAGTTCCCATGTCTTCCCTTTCCCTTTTCTCCCTTGTTTTCTCAGCTGTTATCTATTAATCATCATGACCTCTTACATACTTCCGAAACCCCTCTATACCATCGACTTTTCAAAACAATTTTTTTTTTATTTATTAAAAACTCAAAAATTTTTTTTTAAAAAAAACATCCAATTAATCCTGACCACAAACGTAAACAAATTCTTCCTTTAGATATTCTATTTTTTTCTATATTTCTATTTCCAACATCGTACGTAATAAAGAGGTTTCCTAATTACATTTCCCTTATAACAAAGTCCGTTGTCTGAGAATCTAAGACCTAGTCCCTGACGTCGAACCCTAGGTAAATCATGATGCTGTCCACCTTGTCCCCGCTAATTAAACGGACCCCTAGGTCAACTGGGACGCCCCGATAAATCTTCACCCCACTCCTTCCCATCCCTCCTGCACATTCCTGACGATTTCGACGGAAAACTCGTCAAACTCGAATACAATTTACCCACAATTCTTCTCACACTCCAGCACCAGCAACGTTGTCACCCCATAAATCACCGAAAAGCCATCAAAACTTATTCCCTTAATTCCGAACTTTTCTCTCTCTCTTCCTTCTTATACCCCGACTCCTCTCTCTCGCGTGTCTTGGCTCTTATCCAGTGTGCAAAGAGTAATCTGGATATATACAAGCACACAATCCTTGACCACTAATCAGGGTTGCGAGCGCGACACAGATCCAGCAATTCATCAAGAGGGGAACCCAGATGTAGGAAGAAGGGGATGGATGGAGGGAGGGAGGGAAGGGAGGGATAGTCGAGAAGTGGGCACCAGCACCCTTCTTAAGATGAAAGAAGAAATTTATCTTGCTGCAATCTTAACATGGTCCCAGTCATTTGTACTCGATGCAAGATAGTGGCAATATTCAAAGGATTAACCACCAAAATGACTTTGGCCAATAAGAGTTTTTCCACCTATTTTTCCTCTTCCAATTTCTTATCGGTTCCACCAAACCGCACCCATCCGACTGACCCTCTTAATGGCATCGAGGGAGAGGAAAACAAATCCCCTGTTTCAAAGTCAAAGATAAAAATCCATCCTTTTTTCTTCTACTTATACTTCTTCAAGTGCTGGATTAATTTTCCATTCTCGTTCGAATTCGAAGGACTCGCAGCGATTCATCAAAATGTCGTAACAAATTATTATTATTATTTTTTAATTTTAATACAGTAATAATAATAATAATAATAATGGTAAAAAGCAAATTGCTAACCTTTAAGTTTCGGCTTGACCAGTGACTTACGACTCGTCACGGCAATCAAAAAGAGAGGACACACAAATTTCACACGCCGCCATAATTTATTATCCTCGTTTCTAGGCTTAATAACAATGTCTCACCTGTACTTAGCCAACCCATAACTCAAAACCATAACTCAATGACACGTCTCAAAGTTTAAAAAAATAAAAAATAAAATAAAATAAAAAAAGAATGGCTGCATTTGCAACGCGGAGAAGGTGTCTTATAAATAAATTACTGCCAATGACGAGCACTTTCTCTAGTTGCAGAAAGCAATGCTAAGAAACTCGCGCGCGTGCAATAATAGACGCGCGCTTTCGCAGGAAGGAGCGAGACAGAATATCATCTTACTCAATTTTTCACAAGTTGAAAAGCCCATACCGTAAGAGGGGAGTGGAAGGATGTAGGGATGGGGGGGTTCCTCGGCCTAAGATTCGTTTAGACGTGTGTGCAACACGCCAGGGGTGTCATACCAAATTTGAATCCAAAAACTATTAAATTTGCATACAATTTGCAAAGATGTCAGTCTCAGGGGGAGAAAGAGACTGATTTGTGAGAAACGCCATGCCACGGGGAGTTTTCCAACTTGCCACCCCTCGCTACGGGCTCCCACTTCACTTACTTTCTTGCGGCCCGCAAATATACGCCGTAGGGAGCAGAGAGAGAGAGCCCCCTTCACTCTTTATATTATACACGGACACCCTCCAGCTCCATCCTATATACGTATGGGGACGAAGAGACTTGCAAACCACTATACACCCACAAACAAGCACATAATAACCCGACTGTTAGCGACCGACTTACGGCTTCGGGTACGCAATTTGATTTTCCCCAACACGGCATATGTAGGTGACACTCGACTGAATTTAGGAGCCAAATATTGGCCGCGCTCGAAAATTTGAATGACAAACAGCCAATCGATGTGAGTTTTCTCCACTTTTTTTCTCCGTTCGCGAAATTGGCCCAAAATAATTCAAAATCAAATCAAATCAAATCTATATATATGAAGAAGAAAAAAAATTGGAAATGGACGAAAAACTAACTCTCGAAACGAAACAAGAAAGACAGAAAGAGGAAAAAAAAATCGCCATCATCATCATTAGCCGAAACGCCCGCTCCCCATCGCGTTCCTCGTTGCCAATGACAACGGAAAAGATCGCTCCGCGTTTCCCTCATGGCACGACGCCAAATGGCGCCTAATTAAAACATTGTAAATTGCCTCGTTTGTAAGGGAAACAATGAGCCCCTCTCCCCCGCAATCTTTCCATACACCCACGTTTTGCTCTCGCGCGCTGTCACCTGCTCGTAAATCCCCCACACCGGTAGAAATTCGCACCTGTGTTAATGGGAGAAACGGCACTTGAAAAAATATCTACTCGCCGACCCTCTCCACTTTCTTTCCTGGACATTACAGGGCGTTTTTCCCTAATAAATCAACTCCTCCTCCTCCTCCTCTTTTCCCCATTTATCCCCCCTCCCCATCCTTCTCTTCCTACTCCGCTAACTTCTTGGGTAGACACTGATCGTTTATCATGCGGTAAGAAACCCTCGGAATGGAGAAAAAAAAATTTATAAAGGAAGAAGAAAAGTTTTAGTAACGAAACGAAGGAGAAACAGAACAACAACAACAAGAAGAAGAAGAAAAGCTATTAAGCTAAAAGAGTCATTAACAAACTTTCTCAATTGTGCGATGAATAATTATTTGTCTTAACACATTCAAAAGGGACTTTTACTAAGGGAATTTTGCCAATTCTTCTGGGAATCTTCACAAGAAAAGATTTTTTTTATTTTTTTTCTAAATTTGAAATTCTACAAATGGGCTTCATCTATCTTGTGGGGAAGTTTGTATGTATGTTATGTATGTATACCGCGAGCCATTAGTAAGATGGCTTCATCTTTCATGGGAAGTTTCAAAACAAACTTTTTTCCCCCCTTCAAGTTAAGTGTCTTAAAGGGTTAAAATATTCTTAAAAGAGATAGTCAATTGTAATGTTTGTTTTCTTAGCTCTTTCAACTGCCTCTTGGCAACTAAGTCCATCTCCCTACCCACTCTACTCTTCTTCTTCTGCAGCAGCACTACTTCTTGACAACCCACTCCACAGTAAACGCGTGCCATTTCCCTGCTGTCGCCTGCAGATGGCACGCACAACTAAAGTTCATGGTTCGAGACAATGCAAGTGTCCATCCGACTGTCCACAAAGATACCAATCGACAGATGTTGTCATCTCTTTTGCCCTTCTTCTTCATGGACTGGTGCCCAAATTCAAAAACAAGCAACAAACAACAATAAAGTGCAGCTAAAAACCCATTAATTGGATTTGGGCTTAAACTCAATTGAATTAGCACTAAGAGAGCACTGTAAATCTTTTAATCCACATACGTCGTCAACAAAATTATGAAATTACACGTTCCAATACCTCCTTTGGGCATAAACGATTAAATTTTTTTTCTTTTACCTTAAAACGCTTTAATAATAGCAATAACCGAATAAAAGCACATTATAAACTTTTCATTTATATTTAATTTTAATTCATTATACCAGTAAAAATTTTATGAACGTAATTTTTAATCCAATTATATCAAAGCGAAAATGAAAACGATAAACAAATTCCATCGTCTTGGATGTAGTAGTTCAAAGTTTCCTTCTTGTTTACTCGCATAGTTGTAGAAAAGTGGAAGAAATAACAACATTACGGTTAAACCCCCCGTTTAAAAATGAACAACATTTTGGGGGTCGGTAATCAACTAAACTGGGTGTGCTGCTCAAATTGGAATGACCACAATCCCTTTGTAAGATCAATGCGAGACAAAACCAGATCTGCCAATGCCACCGCACAAAGAGCCAAACAGCAGCAGGGGGGTGAATAATCCGAGCAAGACAAGACTCACCAGACCAAACCCAACGAGATCCCAGACTGCACTCAAGTCCACCAAATGAACTGGCCCCTCAAAACCCATTGTGGACTCTCGCTCTCTCTTCTCTTCTCTTCTCTCTCTCTTTCCCCCATCCCTTCTTCTTTTTCCTACACTACCACCACCACCACCATCATCACCACCACCACCACCGCCAACTTCTCCTTTTGCCTAATGGGATTAGGCGGGCTGTTTGATACGGGAGGCACCTTTTTAGCCATTCATGGGCCAACCAGGCCAGGGTTTGGACGGTCGAGGTCAAGAGAGAGAAGAAAGTCCCTTCCATAAAGGTCTTGTATAATGTGCCCACTTTTCTTTCCCCCAATACCCACTCGCCCCCTGCGAGTTTCCTTACCAAATTCCCCACGTGGTGTCACCGACAATGGCCTACAGTACTGCACACACACTGAAAAAGGGAGATTTTGGGAGAGGCTAACCGTTCGAGCAAAACTCAACCTTGTGCCTTTCGTTCGAAAACAAAACGAGGAAAAAAAGTTGAAAATTTTGAATAAAAAACTTTTTTTGAAGCTTAAAAACTCGCAATTCCTCGAATTTTTATTGTGCGAAAGGTATATAAAGAGAAAAACAGTAAAAAGATATTTCTTAAGTCACGCACACACAACATGCACAACTGTAAAGGGGGAAAGAAGAAGAAGACGAGAGGAAGAAGACGACGAAGAAGAAGATTGAAGGATTTGAGCAAAAGGGGAGGGATTGTGTAAAAGGATGAGGCTTTTGCAGCCATCTATGGGGCCCTATTCACACCTGGCCCAGAGTGAAGAGAAGAGAAAAGGGGGGGAGTAAGTATGGGGAGGAGGACGAATCCACTGAACGGAGCATTCAATCTATGAACTTGAGGGGAGACTTGCTTTCTTTTTATCACCTCTTCTTGACGTCCATGTCAATGAGATGGCAAGAATGGCTCCTACTATTTTCCAAACCACCTAAGCCAAACCTACCAAACACTGAAACCCAGAGAAGAGAAGAGAGAAGAGAAAAGAAGGGGAAAAAATTGCTAATATAAACAGATGATTAAACAGGAACTTGCATTAGCGTTTTTCCATTTTCAAAACAACATCACCATCTGCGCAAGTATGAACACATACTCTAATTACTTCCTTATAGAAATATCAATTCAAACCCTTCGGTTCACCAATATACATAACTGATAAAGCTATAGAGACATGGTTTGTATTTATACTGCAAATGTTTAAAAACTTCCTCGTTTTAAATATAAATTATTTTATATAAACAATGCGAGTGTTGTTATTATTATTCGGCAGGTGAAATATAAAGTTATACACTAGATTCATCATTCTAACCTTGACAATTAATAAAACACGCATTTTTTTCCTGTTGAAACTTATTTACAATTATATCAATAATCCAATCTGTACCCTGTGCCACCACCTGTAAAGATAGTTTACAAAAGGAGGACAGAATAGATGTCATAATTGATTAATCGTTTATTACAAACTGACAATTTGTTTTTTCGATTAATAGTTGTAAACTTCCTTAATGAAATTGTGAAACAAAAAAATTGAAAAATAATAAAATTCAAATTATATCCTGTATTCTTTGAAAAAAAAATTAATCCATCAATATAATGATTCACAAAACCCTTGCTTGAAATGAAATAAAAGAAAAAAAAATGTCATTTTCTCCCCACATGCAAAACACGCCATCATCAATCTACAGGTGTCAACTAAAAAGTTCAATTCTTCGAAGAGTTCACCCAACGTATTATTAATAATAGCGATTTCTTACCTGCTTCACTGTTGTTGTCAGCGCTCTGCAAGCTGGGCTGCTGACTTAGGGGTCCTGGGGTGCCTCCAGACGCGGGAGACCGGGCATCGTCCTGCCCCTGCGTGTAGGACAGTGAGGACGAAGGCGGGCGCTGCAAATGACAATACTAAAACTGTACGTGAAAACTGTCATCTTACGAGCAAATAACAGTTAAAAATATGAAATTTTATAAATATTAAAGGAAGGGGCTGGAGTGTGATGGCAGGCAGACATTGAATTTCAATAAAATATAATTAAAAAACACATTTTTATGACAAAAAAATTTTTAATTTAAATTTTAATCATACTGTATGCACGACGACGACGTTGTAAACAAAAAAATGTGGAAAAAATCGTTATGATTATTATTTATTTTTTTTATAGTGACCTTAAACCTCATTTTCTTTCTGTGCATTGCATTACTCCTGTGCATGATTGGTGTATATCAAATAAATTTTCCAAACTGATTGCATGGACAGTACAAGAGAACCGCCCTAATCACTCGTTCCCAGTACATAACTACCTGTCAGGTGGTGGCAAAGACACACCTGCACTCCCACTTCAATCGAGATGCCACAAATTACTCTAATGGACTGGTCACCAAACGACATCTGTTATTCAACTCGACATTCATCCCCCACCCCGTGCCAACCAATGTCTCAATCAGATCACTCGTCTATTCACATCACTCATTTCGGTATCAATTACCAAGACCGCAGATATGACATTATCGGCCCATCTATTAATACTGCGCCCTCAACCGATCTCACTTTTTTTTCTTCCACTAAATCGAAACGACAATCGACGCGGAATGTGTTTTTAATTGATTGTTTTAAGACGTAATATATTTATCCAAGAAATCTCCCGGGTGAAAGATCGCTATATAAGTTGCAGTTCCATTGCCCCGACTGAAATTTCGAGTCTCAGCATCGTGTAATCTAAGATTTAATCTCGTTAATATCTTTATCTCAAAGTCAGATCGGTTCTTTCCAGTCCGCTTGGCTCCTGCTAACTCTCAAAGTTCAACTGTTCGCATTAAAATATTTAATCAACGTCTGGGGTTTTGAATTTACATAGTCGCGATGACGCAACTTGAGTGTCACAAACTCGTTGGTGTAATGAATGGATATCATAGATTGGACACGGTTTTATCCGCATGTGTGGCCCTTACAACACGAACCAATTACACGCTACTTGTTCTTGCATATGTAGACGAGCCTTATTATTATATATAAAAAAAAATTTACAGCATGCAACAACCACGATACGTAATTACACCCATCAACGTCGGTTATTTTTTAATAAAACTAGATAAAAATTGAATTTTTTGTTGCGTTGAAACCCAACTAGCAATTCATTTTCACTTTTGCATCTTTGAAAAATGCACCTTAGCCCAATTTATTTTTCTTTTACATTTCCTTCTGCTCCAATAGCAGCGGGGGTTCGACTTCACCACAGTACCAGCAATCACGGACTTCCTCACACTCCTCATGGGGGCTGTCAGCAGCAGACGCTGCACGCGCACTCGCACCGTTCTCAAATTTGCACGCACTTTTCTATGCAATGTAGACCGACCCCTGCTCGCGCTTTGTCCTCGCAGATAATGAGAGTCAGCTGTGCATCAGCTGGTGGGCCCTGAGACAAGAAAAACTCCTCATTGTGACTCTCAACTCCCAAAACGCAACCAGACAAATGCCGTATGGATCTGGGTGACAAAACTTACAAATTTTTTTTGTTAATTTCAAAAAAATTTTTTTTTTTAACTTTTAATAACAAAAATAAGAGGAGGCGAGTGAGAATCGGTCGCGTTCACATGTGATAAATGCCCAGAATGGGTTTTAAGCTTATTACCGACGGGTATAAGGACCATTGGAGTGTGTGTTCGTGTGCTAATTTGCTCCACATGGACGAAAGAAAAGAAGGGTGGGTGGTAAAGAGGAGTGGGAGGAGGAATGACAAAGGCGTCATATGGTGGCAATCATGGCTACTACTAACACAAGCTTAAAGGACCAGATCCATTGTTCCTTTTGTCTGTCGAGAGATGAAGTCAAATCAATTCTATTATCAAACACATTGCAACGTTCACGTGACCTAATCAGGAAGATAAAAAGACCCGAAAATGGGAAAAACTTTTTGTCATCCCCCTTTTAAGGCTTACCCACAACTTCCCCTTTGTGTACCGTACAAAAAATATATTTCCTGCTTGTCCATCGACCATTCATATAATCTGGGGTAAGTAGGTAGGTGGTGGCGTGCTAATAAATCACAAGAGAGGGCGCTAAAATTCGAGGTGACAACAAATATTACGGCAGTGCCACAAGTGGTAAAAAGAGAAAACAGGAGGAAGAGGGAAGGGAAAAAACGACGTATTTTCAATATAGTAAAACCCATTCCTCGTAGTAACAACACCAAATATGGGCATTCGGACGCCATTAGGACAAAATGGCGGGTTGATTCGACTGTGCTCTTTCGTTTGCATCGTATCCGGCAGACTGCCGAAGCATGTAATCGGTCAATAAATAACCTCGGGGACCTATTCGCGAGTGGAAATCCAAAATGGCAACCCCTTCACGTCACGTCACGTGTCGTCCGCGTCGATATTAATAGTAAAAGTGGAGTTTAAAATGTAAAAACGTACTTTTGGTCGTTGGAGTTTTGCAGTATGAGAGAGAAATACGGAAAATGAGTGTGTGTGTGTGTGTGTGCGTAGGAAGGGGTGGCCAAGTGATGGATGAGTGTCACGTGATTGCATGCATGCACGAGATGGATGGCCGCTGTCAGGACGAGTAATGCAGACCGGCATGGCGCACGCGCATTACAAATGCACGTCGTCCCTAAATGACCCACCGACGAGCTATAGGGCTGGAAGTCAGCAGTTTCCCGCGTTCTCCCCCACCTCCCAACCCAACTCCTCTCGCTCTTCGCCCCACAACTTTCAATTCCACCCCCGCATTCCCTAATGGAGGCCAGACGCCATTAAGTGCAAGAGGAAATCTCACAAAATACAGATCCACATGAACCTTTTCTTTAAAATAGAAAAAAAAATGAAAAAACTAGAAAAAAAGTCATACCCTATTGAACCAATTTTATTAATTTTATCTTTTACTTCCTCAATACAATTGGCTTTGATTTAGAAAAATGAAAAACTAGGAGAAATTCAATGGGCAATTTCATGCTCAGGTGAATTAGGCCTAATATCTCAGTGACACACAATGGAGAGAGAGAAAAAGGGAAAGAAGAAAAATTACCTCAAAAACATTTTCTCCTCTGCCACTGACATTTTTCATTTATCATCAAAGATAAAAGTTAAAGGCAAACAAAAATGGAGGGCGTTGGCCTTATACTATTCTAGGGGTGGGAGCGAATTAATTCGATTTCCTACATTTCCTTAATTTGTTGACCCAAACAATGGCGCCAAAGGTTTTTAATTGGATTAGCTCCAACAGACGCCTAAATGTGGACTGACCAAATGAGAGATCCATTAGGCCTAACACACACACATACACACACAACACACACCCTCGCCCATCATCTCCACCCCCACACCCCCATTTACACAAACAAACAAACAGATTCAATTACCCACACACCTTGCCAACATCAACAATGCACTTAGAAAATAATTTTCATCGATTCGACTATTCACAGCAACTACTTCAATTCAATTCTAACGTCCCTAACTAAATCCTCTCAAATCCCATCAATAGCCCTTCGTACCGATTGTTTCAAACACCCTTTTGCTGAAACTTTACTCCCTAATCACCATTTTACAACATCCCAATATAAAAAAAGAAAAAGAATATAATAAAAGGAAAAAGAAACTCAACATCAAATTAACCCTAACCTTGACTAGCGGCAAATTGTGGGAGGTGAAAATAAATGGGGTGATTCTAAATAGATGGCGATGCAGGGAGGAAGGGAAGGAAGAAATGTCTGAGTACAATCACCGAACCTCTAATTGATTCGAAGGTGAACCACTTTTCTTTTCTCTCTTATTTTTTTTTTTGAGGTTCTTCTTTTCTCGAATCACAATTGCCAAGGTTAGCCAGCTTTACTGTGGCGAGGTATGGCAGCATCACAGCCATCCTACTTGATTAGACATGCATATATATATATATACTGGGAGTGCGTCCCAGTGATGGCAAAGGCAAAAGGCAAAGCCAACGACTCTGCAATGCGTGAACGCATGGTCGAGGCCGTAGCCTTCCGTTCTGATGCGCCACAACCTACGCCGGCTATATAATAAAACCTCAACAACAAACCATCAACACCTCTTTACACGATCTTCTGTTGCGATAAAAAAAAAATAGCAAATTATACAACTTCATTCCTCTTGTTTATCTTTATCTTCCTCGATTAACTTCTATATATTATTATTTCTTTACTTCTCCGCACTACTTTTTAGAAACGTAACCACCCACCTTACCATGAATCCAGCCTCGTCCCGCGAGAAATCCCGACACAACAACAAACTCCTCTCAATTTCACACTGCACACCACGGATGTTGGGATCATCAAACTCCACCACCATCACCACCAGAGGACCCGCGACGCCCGCAGGAGAGATTCAGCCAGATGAGTGCGAGGGGACTTGAATTCAGAGCGATTAATTTTAAAATTGGCTCGCTTCAAAAGCACCCTCCTCTCTCTCTTTCGTTCTCTCTCTCTCTCTCTCCAGCACCCCCGCTTTGCTGCTTCAATGTACGGGGAACATGTGCATGTGACACGCAGCTCGAAGCGCGTTCCAGTTCTAAGGGAAAAGAGGGAGCGGGGTAGGAGTGGGAGGAAGGGGTGTCTCATCCGCCCACGCCTTTGTGTCTACTGTCACGGGCACCCGTTTGCCCACCCCCACCCACCTTAATAGTCCTTCCTTTGTTTACATTCCCATCGGGATGGGAAAACGAGGGGATATGAGAGAGAGAGAGACCGAGCGACGCGAGAGATGTATGTAGTTGCCCCTCTCGTGAAGAAGCTAATCACCAGCTCAGCCATGACTTTTAATTCAATAAATGTGTCATTTTACAACGTTACGCCTTATAGTAGGACGAAAGGGAAAAAAACATCATTTTTGATACGGTGTGACATTTATCCCAACTTTTTGTGTTTTAACACGCATTACAAACTTTTTCATTAGGCATTAATTGTGCCCTGGGAGCAAGCAGGGATTTCCTTTCAACTCATTGCCACTGCATATATTGGATAAAAGAAAAGGAAGATGAGGATGGCGGGCGTGTGTGTATGAGTGAGTAGGGAATGAGTGAGAGAGAGAAAGAGAGTGAGAGAGAGGGAAAAAAGTGAGTGTGAGTGAGGGATCTGGAGTGAGAGAGAAAAAAATTCCATCCCAACTTTCTTAACTTGGGATATTCGCATTCCCTAACCCATCATCATCATCAACTGAGCTCTGGCACAGATTCAGGGGTGGGAAAACTGATGCATCCTTCATCCAACGCGGGATTTTGCTTTTCCCATAATTCCTGCGTCATCATCATCATCTATTGTTTTTTTTTTTACATATAGAAACAAACAATTTCCTCGTGTATGCAATAATAATTGTTACTATTCATTTGGAAACTTCTTTATCAACTATATTGTTCCCGTTGAAAGCATTAGGAAATTCGAATGTATAATCGGGTTTAATATAAACGCCCAAATGTTTTTTTTTTTAAACTTTTATAAAGTTGGAAATAAACCTTAAGAAAACTACCTTTCTCTCATCAATCCATCATGCCGTGCTTCGGAGGAATAGTCCAGCAGCAAGCACGTGCAAGGAATCATCATACATCATTGCCAACAAAGGAATGCGCTACAAAATCCCTTCCCTTCACTAACAAACGTAAGCACAAAACTTACCCAACTCCATTTCTTCAAATTATCCTTAGGGTTAACTTCAACCCAGCAAACATTTTACAACATTAACATAATTTTTATCGAGAAAATGTTTATTTTGCATAAAAACCGTTAAAAAAACATATTTTATTGACCAATACGTCAGTTATATATATATTTATATCTGGCAATTGTAAAAATCAATTTTATCCAGCTGTCAAATTTCTAACACCTGCATCAATTTATTCCCATACTTCCAAATTGAATTTTAACGTTAATGGTATTTTAAAAAAATTAATAAAAAAATAAAAAATTGAAATTTTATTTTTCTTCCATCACCAATTAATACATCCCCCCTAACATAAAATATCTATTGCAAACCATCAGGAACTATATAATTTTTATTTTCTTTCAAAAACTTTAAAAACACCCCTTTTTATAACAACATGTAATTCCTTTATGATTCAAAATTCAGCCACTGTGTCATTACACTAACAGCTGATAGAGACCATAAATGACTATAATAACAATAATAAAACGCAATGACTGTCACATAATAAGGAAGGAAGGATCAGAGTCCCTCCATTATTTTAACCAACAACTACAGACCCATTAAATTGATATGTGAAATGTTTTAATAAAAGGGAATTTTTCTTTTTAAATATCGATCGAATAAAAAAATAATAACGTCTCAAATTAAAAAATAAAATTTTCAATCGATTTTTGACATTTATTTTTAACAGCTGCCGTATTGGCTTATTGATAGCACACAAACTCGTGTATTTTTTAAAAGTAATAATACTTTGCACCTTTTGGCACAATTTTTTTTTCTTTTTACGTACTTTTCACATTTATTTAATCTCCATTTCGTCACCACACCACAACAACCCACATACCACAATTTTATCACCAACCCACATACACGAGAGCAAGTTCTTCCGGCAAAGCGACGCCTGATGACGAAAAGCATCAACCCGTACGTCCATTTGATGACAGTGGTGTCAAGCAACATCTCTTTTTCGGGTGCAAAACTTCTCTCGATAGCTTCCGCGCCATTTTCCCCTACATACCCCCTAGCATTCGATTGCCTTTTGTCTGCTGAGTACTTTTCTGAATTTTTTTTAAACCAATATTCCCAGACATGGGAGTGGGAAGGAGGAGAAAATAAATGTTTACAAAAATTTTTTTCTCCATACTTTTATTTATTCAAATTTTATTTTTTTATACTTTTCAATGTATCTGCAGAAAGGCAGATTGCATGAAAAGAAGAGAGTCAAAACCAAAACCACACCTGTGGCATGACAATGTCACAAAAGGGGGAAAAAAAGAGTCGCAAACACAGCATGAAAAGAGCAACGGAAAAACACAACTCGTCCATTTCAATTTCCCGACAATACAACAAGTGTTTCGAAAACTCGTTAAATTTACAATAGTGCTCCGTTGCGATGAAAATACCAAGAGCTAAATTTAAAAATTCTTTCGAGTCATTAACTTCCCTTTTATCCCCACCCTCTCCTCTTCACCACTCTACTCTACTACTCCTCAACAACCCAACCCTCTTCCAGTCTTCGACTGATGACAAATTTCGATATGCAGAGAGCTCCATAAAACTCATCACGGGGTGTGGCACGAGCGAGAGAAAAAAAATAATATAAAATTAAAAACGTTTTATTTTAGTTCTTCTTTCCTCTCTCTTCGTTGTTTACCGCCCCGAGGCGAAAGCTGTATCAGTAACTTTCTTTCTCGTTACTCATTAAAACAGTTTCACGCAAGAAGAGTGAAACTCCTTGATAAGACTGACCCCGTAACCCGAAACACTTGTCTTGTCCCATCAAAATGGCTGATTCGTATTCACCCGATCCAGCCCTCGCCACAATACGCCGCATGCCCACAATGTCGCGGCCAAGGTCGACAGTCACCACCCAGCGGGACATCGACAAATCAAGCGGGAAAATGGCTCCGTGGGAAAGAAACTTTGGAATGTCACCCATACGTACCCAACCCATAATGTTGTTTGAATTTTAATATCAAATGAATTTGAATAAAATAATAAAAAAAATAATGATAATAAAAAATGATGCAAATGGAGGCCTTGTTATGGCATTGCGCCTTAATTGGAGGGACTTCTGTACAAGGATTTCTATTTATCATTCGAAAAATATGTGGAGAATGATAAGATGTGAGGTAAAATAAAAATCAGTCCTAAGGAAAAAAAATTAAATAAAAATTGGAAAAAATGATAATTAAATCCTACACTCTTTCCATGACAGTATATTAATAGCTGATTTTTCATTGTAATGAGGGACTCTTTAATTGGACCTCGATATTACAAATCACAGCTGGTAACTAGTGGTTTTGCTTTTACTCGCCATTAAAGCTCGCACGAATATTTTTTTTTGATAAAAAAAAAAATTAATAATTAAAATAAAAAATTTCACATATAAAAAAAATTATATAAAAAAAAAAGTTTTCTTTAACCAGTTGTCCATTGTGACCGCAAAAAGAAACTGACCGTTTTTCAAACTGTCTTGCTCAGCATTTGTAGTCAAGGCAACGAGAAACGGACCGGAAAAACAATATGAGAGAGCCGTGAGCAGAAACAAACTAAGCTTCAAACGAGTGAGAAATGAATGAATTCCAATAAAATGATCTCCTACTCGCTTGACACAAAACTACATTTGCCCAAAATGAGTAAATAGGAGGGGGGGAGGGTTCGGTGATGGTGGTATAAAAAAAATATATTAAGCGCGTACGCACGCGAAAATATCATCAAACCTACTAATGACTTCATAGCATGGGTTCATGAGGGTTTCCCTTAAAATACTTTATATTTATACTCAACGACCGTTCAACTCCATTTTCTTAAATTTAGAATTTTTATCACAAGTTGTTTTTTTCTTAAATTATAAATTATTTTCCAATACTGATAATACTGTAGAAAAATTTTTAAATGGGGGCACACCCATGAGAAAACTCCTTTAAAAAACAAGTTTATCACCACTTGATCTTTTATCCATCCCAAACACTCGTATCATGACCGTACTCTTGAACTTGACAAGACAAGCAACTTATATTTTATTTATTATCGATATAAAAAAAATATTTTTATTAAAAAAAAAAAAATTTAAAAAGATTTTAAACATTTTAAACCATAAATTCTATTCATCGTGGAATTGTGTGGATCAATGAAAATGGAAAAGAAAAAAAAAGAAAAACCCGAATTCTTCGTTCACTCACCAGGGCACGCATTAAAGTCTATCATAAAAGTTGTAACGGGGCCATTACCACTATTAGCGTTTAACACAAGTTGGCTTCACGCTCGATACAAACTAATGACAAGCTTAGAATAATAATTATTAGAAATTTTATAGATCATTAAACCTTTTTTTTATCTATTTTTTTTTCTTAATTTGTAATCTAATTTCTTTTTATTTTTTTAAATTTTATTTTAAAAGACTTCGACTTTGATCCGAGTTCCTCATCTCTCCACAAATTATCTCAAGTGGTTTGGTTTGTCTCTTCGACAATTCTCACTCTTTTGTGCTTTAATGAGGAATGTAATTTACATAACACTTTCTTTCAAATTTAAATGAAAAAAAAAAATTTATTACGTTATAAATTGCGAGATAAAAAGAGAAAATACACAAAATTTGAAAACAAAAGAAAACTTGGGTCTATATACAGATTGAAAAGATGGCGACGATTTATACTGCATAAACATAATAGAAAAGAAAGATAAAAATTTGCAATTTAAAACCAAATGAAAACTTTTCACTTCATTGTTTCAACCGACTTAAATGATGACAAAGTGTTTTTAATTACCAACTTACAAACTCTTATTAGACCATTAATTCCAAATACAAAAAAAAATGTCCCATGATGCAATAAAAAAACAAAAACTCATCGAACGGATACATCAATCCCTCCCTCCTCTTCCCACCCAGATTCGAACCCTTTGATCCCTTATCGAGACATCGAGTATATATATAAATAAAGTAAAGTGTGTAGAAATGTTATTATAGAGAGTATGGAGCGCCTGCTCGAATTTTCCTCAATTATGTGACAAAAGGGAATAACGAGGAGGGTCGGAAAAGGCGAGATTACATATCCTCTACCTATAACGACCACCTAACCTTGTTATTAGGTAAGTTGTTGAACGGAGAAGTCTGCTTATTTTTTTATATCATCCTTTTTTTTATTTCCATGCCCATTAGTTGTAATCTTTTTTGCTTAGGTTAGCTCACATGGGTCTCATCACAAATAATTAATAAAAACTTAGCAAATCAAAAGATAATCATGTAACCACCTCATCAACTTAATTTATGCGTGCGTTGGGTGTAATAAAAATTCAAAAACATAAAATCAGGAAGAAAATTACTCCCTTTTTTTATTTTTATGTATCAATCTCAAGGGTGGCCTCGGACTGAAAAAATGTTGGTACAACCTCATTAAATCTCGTAATTGAGACCTGAATATCTAAGATATTTTTAAAAATTTAAAAATTTAAAATTCCTAATTTCGTTCATTGAAAAAAAAATAAAAAATTACCAAAAATCTTTTAAAAATAAGTTTTAATGGGTTTCTTTCTAAGGAATTATGGAATAAGAGGTTAACGATAAACTTTTCGTGAGTGGCCAGTAGTGAGAATGGGTGGGAAGGAGGGAGAGGGAGTTACGAGAACCCCTGATTCGACCCTTGAGGGGAGGAGATGGAATGAAGGGGAAGAGAAAAACAGGGTAAGATGGCGGGTGAAACCACTTGGCTTACCGAGGGGGCCCTGGATGCCAATGAACGAGTTCGTTGTGCGAAGGGAGACGGGGATCTCGGAGAACAGGAAAATGAACATCAGACACGCCCTCGGTATAACGAACATCAATTAAGAGCAATTGTCGATTGATGTTCGTTATAATGAAACAACGAGCCGGTAAGGTCCAGTTTGGGGTTTTAAGGGACTAGTTCGAAGCCCCGGTGACCCCCCCTACACCCCTCCCCCTAATAAAAAAAACTTTTTCTACGATAGTGAAAGACCAGAACCTATCTGCACTTGCCATCGCCAAACTGGATGTTTAACAGAAAAGAAGTTAAGTTTTTTAATCCAAAAGAAACAACATTTTTGGTCAACCACAACATACCGTCGAATCCCATTCATCCAAAAACTTTCAGTCTTTTTTTCCCTCCCTTTACTTCCTTTTTATTTTTTTTATTCATTTATTTTTCGCGCTGCAAAGCGAAACAATGGCAATAAACCATAACTCAAAATGGTGCGTTTAAGTTTTCGTCATCAACACCACTAAATCATCGACTTCAAATATAAACTGACGCGCACACAACCGTAAATCAAAACCACGTACACACAACAAATATTACGCAGAATGGCACCACTCTGTGTTTGTGTATACATGTGTGGAGGACACGGCATCTGTTTTTGACATCCTCTCTCTATATATAAAGCCCAATGCGTTAATGATTTACAACTCCCGACTGACTTGACTACTACTTTTTACTCTTCACTATACTTCAACACCACATTAATAAAACCAATAAAAATTCATTCATAATCTTTTTAATGTGCCAGAGTGCGAATTTTTCCACATCACGTGCGTCTTCGATGGAAATAAACATTTCCCACTTTCTATACTTCCGGTTTATCCAGTTTTTCCGGCTTAAAAGTCGAATATCTCCGCATAGGTTTTCTACAGGATAGGAATATCGATGGACCCCGATGATGATGATGATGATGATGAAATTTTAACGACCGTATCATATCAACATTTCTCGCATTTCCAACATAACTACAACTCTGGAAATAATCCATCAGAAACCAATTCGCTTTTCCCTCTCTTTTTCCTCCCCATTATCTTCGTAAATTTCCACTATTCTCTCTCTTTTCTTCACTTTAACTCGAAAAAAAAACTCATCCAGTGATATACCCACCCGTCGATTTCTTTTACGGCGATACCCCTACTGAGAACCTCCAGGGGGGGAACTCTCGAGGAAAACGAGGAAAAAAGAAGAGCGAGTGAGAGAAAAACGAAGAAGTTGAAGACGTCGAGGGGAGGGAAGTTCCTGATTTACCTTGATTGCCCCGGTTCAGCAAGAACCCAAGAATTATTCTGGTCCGCCCCACTCTCTAGGGGGGACTGTCTTTAGTCTCGTCTCGAGAAGAACGATTTACAATGTGCAAGAACCTTTAAACGCTCGCACAACCCCCTCCCCGTCTCCTGCCCCCTTGCCAACCTCAAAGGCAGGTATCAATCAAGGAAAACAGCGAGAAATAAATTCACTCGTCCCAAAAAATATTCGTTTCTGGAGTCACCGGTAGAGGCAGGTGTGCAAATTGGAATTGTGCACAATAAAAGAGGTGTACAGAACGAGCAGTTCATGCTTAATCATCCCATCGGACACAAGATAACGAGGCTAAATGCCTGAGGGATGAGTGCAGGGGGAGTGTCCAAATCTGCTCTCCCCTTAACTCGTCTCTTTTTCTCGTTCCCAAAGCTCTTAAATGGGCGGGGTAGCTGTCAATCACCGGGCTGCGAGACAATGGCATTCATTAGACTTATGATGAGGAACGTAGAGGGAATGGTAGGAGGACACCATGTGGCCCTGGAACAAACACGTGGCCCGCGGGATGCACGCGAGTTTCTCCAAACACACGCACACACCCAAACGTCCCATCGAGACTAGTTTTATAATCATTTCGCGTCTACAATCCCACACCCTTGCACTAACGGAAATTTAACAACAGAAAAAAAAAATTAATCCTCAAGGGGATTTAACACTAATAACCATTTACAGACCCTTAAATTTTTTTTTCTTGCAAAGTTATTTAAGTTGACCCATTTTTCCTCAAACATCCCTCCCTCCCTATTTTCCCAATAGATATTATATATACAATGACCATTACAAAATTATTACTCCGTATTTTTCAATCTCTCCAGAGGTCAAATTCCAACATTTTTTTTAAACTTTCGAACCGATAATTTTTTTTTCTATTCATTTCACCCTGCAGAGAAATTCTGCATTCTTTTTTTAAAAACTCCTTCCACCTGAGTTCGTCCGAACACGCAAATTAAGGCTCATTTGAATATTCAAAGTCTTTCCCCAGGTTTGAAAACTACCCGGGTTGACCCAATGAGGTTGTCCAGATCCTGGTTGGGTTGGTAAAGCAAGACAGCTGGCAGGCAGGCGAGGCAAAAGGCGAGGCGAGGCGAGGCAGGCTCTCTGGAAAAGACCATCCTCCCTTAAACCAGCGGGGAGGATGGACAACCGAGAGAGAGAGAGAGAGAGAAGAATCCAGCCCCGAGGGCTACCATCCACAAAAGAGGGAGAAGGGGCCAGTTCCGGCACATACCTGGCCTCCTGGCGTGTCAGGGGGGCCAGAACACAAAGGCACGCTAATGGGACCGACAGCCAAAAGCGATGCTCAGCAGGGAACTCCCCCGCATCCCCCGATAAGGTCAAGGTTCGGTCCAACTTACAGGTGAGGCCAAATTATAATTGAGTAGCAAAAAGACACCTGCAATCCACGGATTAGGATATACACGACGACTACAACAACATCCTTTTAGTTTTTTTTTGAAAAATTATTTTTTTTATAAAAATAAAATTATAAATAAAAAAAGAAAGGAAATAATGAAGTGCATTATGCAAATAGTCCCGGATATTAAGGTTGTAAAAATTGCTCTGGACACATCCTCACCAGTTGTCATGTCCTGTCAATAGAAAAAAAAATTTTTTTTTCTGTTCACCACCCGTTTTCGTTCAACACGCACGCGAGATCACATATATTGGTATATAGTGATCTAACTCTTTCCATGTTATTATATTTCAACGTTTCGTTTTATGTTCTTTGAATAACAATAATAAAAAAGTTTATTATTTCATTTAATTATTTTCCCATTTAATCGAGAGGGGAAAAAAAATCCCCACTCGAGTGTTTATGGTCAGGAAACGCATTTTAAATATAGGGAATGGACAATGTCAGGTGACCGACCTATTAACCTGTGGTTTAAAAACTTTATGAGCCAAGTAAACCTTAAGTACCATTTAAATATACAGATAATTATAATAAAAAAATTTTTTTTTCCATTTCAAAAATAATTAGAAGAATTAAAAACGAAATAAACAATTGGTGAAATTGCCAGGAATTGCTGTAATTGATGTTGTCGGTACATGAATTTCTAATCACAACAAAACATTTTTCATAAAAAAAAAAAGTTATTATCCACAATGCATTACTCTCGCCTGGTGATTAAAACGAGCACTACTTTTCCCTGGGACCTTGGGTTCTTCCTCAACCTCGACTGACTCAGGCCTCGAAACAAGTGCTCGAGTTTGGAGCCGAGAGAACCGAATGACCCAGAATAACCCGCGTCTCCAATCAATCTGTGCTTGCGCCACACATGAAAACCGAACCCTTTGGCACCCACATCAATTTGGCTCTTCCTCCTGCTACAATCAATTCGACTATTGTTTTTTTATTTAAATGCTCTCTAACCTCTCTCTCTCAGAGAACCTAATATCCACCGATTTCGTTCCTCCACACTCCCCTGACTCTGGACTGGAAAAAGTGTGTGGGTGAGTTGAAGGTCGCTCAAAAATCAGCTCCAACGCACAATCCTATCTGCACGCAAATTCTCAGACGCCATAACAGACTCGTCTACAAGACCTTGAGTCCAAAAAGTTTTTTTTTTTCAGTTTTCAAAATTCTAATTCCAGTTTTTAACCCCAAAAAAAATTGATAATTAATCGTATTAGTTTTTCGTGAATTTTATATTTAGTTTCTTTTTTTTTGTTAGTTTGGTGATTATATTTATAAATTATAACTTATCGAAAAATTTTGAATTTTGTTTTTTAAAACGAATCAATTTTTTTTTCCATATTCTGCCGCAATTAATACGAAACCCGGAAATACCTTGACATATTGTAGTCGATTGAAATCTGTTTATAACAGATGGCGACAATTTTTTCAACACACTCACGACGAAAAATTTTCCTCTAAATCTCACGTGTTATAACCTTGGCTATTATAATTATATAATTCGACTGGTTTTTCTCGTCGTTTTGTAAATAAAACCAAGACACTATCATTATCGCATATCACCAATTTTTTTTTCATAACACTACAAAATATACCAATTAAATCCAACGACAAATTTATCTATATTTTTTATTACCAAAACGAAACTTTTCCATCACACATCACTTTCATCGAGCCTTCTTCCCCCTTCCTCTCACTCCTTTTTCTTCCTTCAATTCAACATTAGGAAAATGTAAACAAAAAAAATAAAAAAAATAAAAAAACATAAAACTTAATCAATATGCTAATCATTTTGTTCTGCATCAGTGCATAACTTCACCATCAACCCATGGAAAATCGTGCACTTTACTATCTGATAAATAAACTCAACACAAATCTTATTCACGCTACATAATCCCTTATCGTTATCCTTAAATTAATCCAACACACGAAATTATACACTTTAATTTTTTCCCCTGCCTTGTCTAACAGACCTACCAATTTCAGCTGCCCTGGAAATTATGAGCTTAGTAGCAATTCTTGTCTGAAAACATCCTCCAGACTAATAAAAACAAAATAAAACATTTCATTCTTTCTTTTAAATGCCAAAACATTTACTATTAATGCGAAATTACTCTTTTCGAAAGTGGAAATGAGGTATGTGGGTCAAAACGACTCGTGAAATAACAAAATTTCCAACTAATGAGAGAATTATAATTTTTTTTAAATGTTTCAACATCCTCAAACTCAAACTCATTCGATAATCTATTTTTTTCATTCAAAATAATCTTATCTTTTAAACTTAATACCACACTCCTATTTTCAGTACACAATGTAATAATCATATGTTTTTTTTGTGCATGCACAACGCCTTTTATTTATTCATCAGTGCATCATAAAGATTCTTTCCCTTTAACCTGCAGAGGTCGCCTCGACAATCCATCGCGGGTCAACCAAGGTGATGAATCTTCATTTTCCTTTCTCTCATTACCACAATCCACAATCCTCTCGAGTCGGGAAAAGTTTTTCACACAAAAACCTTCGTATTTATTTATATTTATTCCAATAAATACATGCACAATATATTTATTTAAAAAAAAATTATAAATAAATTTAAATTTCCTCATACCCGATACGATCTCATTACAAAATTCATATCACCTCCTACCTAAACTTATTTCCTTCTCTCCCGAAGGAGATTAGCAACCATTAAATGACACCCTCAGTCTTTACTTCACTATACCCCAGAAAACAATAGAAAAGTTGACATGAATAGACGAGAAGGTTTGCAACGTCTTTATTTTTATTTTTTTTCGTACCTGCGTCTTATCGCCAAGTGCGTCGCTGCTGCAAGGAGAAGGAAATTACACCCAGTGAGGAAAAGGGGTTGATAGCAAGAGAGGAGAGGAGAGAGAGAGAGAGGCGCTGGAGGAAGAAGTATGGCACGAAAAAGGGGGAAAAAATATAACAAAAGTATGAATATAAAAGGTAGTTTTGGCTAATTAGCCGAGAATCGCTCGCCTCTCGCTTTTGATTGAACTTCCCTTCCACCCACTAAATTTCTAAGATAAAACTTGTTATTGTCATTCAAAATTGAATGGGAAAAGATATAAAACTCTCTTGCCTCGCGAAACTGAATCATTCATCAGTTAATAATGAATCCTAGAATTAAATAAGTAAATAAAATAACGTGAATTGCACTATGTCCTTTTAAAAACGAGAAATTTAATTTCAAATTTTTTTTAAAAAAAAAAAAATTAAAAAATTAAAATTGAAAAAAAAAAAAGTTGTTCCATTTCCAGCTTAACTCTTTCTACCCATTCTGAATTTTAATTAAAAGCCAGAAAAACCAGTATGAGCATTGGAAACGTTTCTCGATATATGCCTGTGTATAAAGTTGCTTGACATTTCGACCTACATTTCCAACCTAAAAATCTAATCGCAGCCAATCAAATGTGACAACAAACATTTCCTACACATTCTCTCCACATACCATAATTCCCGCCTAAACCTAGCACCTAAAGAGGTGCAACTTTTCATTAATTTATGCTAATTCTCCACCACCGAACTGCTGATCCTTAATATTCCAGGTGAATAACCATTCGCATCTATCCATACACACATACCATGTTTAATGAATTACTCACCACAAATCCCCGACCCTTTGTAAATAAGTTCAAATTACTTTATTTTTACCATTTTTAAAAACAAAATCACTCCTCTTTAATTTGCATATCATTAAATCTACGACTGAAAAAGGAAAAAAAAATTCCCAGTTTATATAAACATGCACATTCATCAATAATATCATAAATTGTCTTGTACTTGTAGGTTTTTTGTTATGACAAGTTAGCAGTGAAGCAAGACTCCTCCTTATAGCCAACCTTTTCATATGCGTTTCACTCAATACCAAACTTAAATGTCAGTATAATGTGCCATCCTTTGACAGCTGGGTTGATTCTGACGTCACAAATCAAAGGAAAATTTATACACGGTTTTAAACTAGTAAATACTTCCAGGAAAATAACACTTTGATAAAAGTTTGTCTAGTCTAACACATGTAACGATATATTAAAAAAAATATTGAAAAAATATTTTGAAAATAATAAATATAAATCACCCGCATCACATTTTTGAGGAAATTCAGAGAGTAAAAGGAAAAAATAAAATAAAATGTATCGGAGTTTTCGCTGTCCTACCTGATCGGGAGTGGAGGCGTTATCTGTGTGACTACCAGCGTCCACACTCTGTGCTCGGGTTCCTGCGCCATTGTTATTCGTGTCTCCGAGCTCTGAAGATTTGCCATCACGCTCGTCTATGACAAGATCTATTGGCATCTTCCCTTTCAAACAACTAATGTACCGATGACAAAAATTATCGCACAGTTCATGAACCTGGAAATAAATAAAGAAAGAGAATAAAAATTAAATCGTTTTAGTTTTATTTATTTATTTATTTATTTATTTTGAAGGAATTCAAAGTAGATTAATCGAAATAGGATGAAGTATATAACCCCGATTTTAACAAGTTTTAATCTCGACGTGTTTTAATGCGATTTTACCGTAGAATCAACATCTCGCCCTTAATGGACCGAGTCAAAATGGAGGTTCAAACTCTAATCATACTGTGAAGACCAATTATTCCCTACCAACGCCAACATGCAGCCTAGTAACACCTGTGCCGATCACCAGAGAAAAAAGCTTTTTAATTAGCCTCTGATCTGCATATGTTCACCTATACACGGGCTGCTAGTGAGATTAAGGAGGGAAAATGCTTGCCAGCAACACCTTTACACAAGCTGCATATTGTAAACATACAGTACTAAACACGTAGAAAATTAACATTAATTAATTAATCTTGTAAAAATAAATTTTTCAAAAAAAATAAAAATATAAAAATAATTTTTTTTCTTCATCTTAATTCTGGTCGCCATTTTGCTGGCCGGCCGCAGCTTTTTGTCCATTAACTCGCAACAAGTCAAACCAGGGGGCTTTTGGCGACTTACGCTTGCTGCTAAGATTATCTGGCGACATGTTTTATAGAAGTTAATCGCACTTAACAAAACTGGGATTTAAATCCTGCCCAAGGGATTTCGACTCGTGTTTAGTACGAGTAAATAAATGTCTTTTTGTTAACAACGCGAGTTAATCCTCCTCCTCGTTATTCGCGAGTAAATACAAGTTAGACAAGTCAACATACTTGGATCAACATAAAGTATCGACTTAACCCTATCCTTACTTTGTAAACACGATTAATCTCATCTTTCATTTTTAATTCCTCGTGTAAATATTTGAACTTGCAATTTAAAAATAAATAAATAAATGTTAGGCAAACTACAAATAGAAGAATATTTAAAAAATAAGTCAACATTCGAATCAATTTTCTTGCGTTTTTACTTTTTCATAAAGCTCTTTGCGAGTACCGTATTTTTGTTTTATTTAATAACGGCAAATGGAAGGTAACACTTCAATATTTCATATTTTCGTCGATTAAACGACGACCATTGCAAGTCAAATATCGAACACAAACAAAAAAATCTCTTCCAAAATATTATAAAACCGATTTTTACTTTTTTATTATTTTTTCTTTCTCTGCGTTATTCACGTGATAAGTAGACGGACGTCGGTGTAGGAGGCAACACGCAATGCAAACTCGGCCAATTACCCCAGCGCGTTTTAAGGTGACGCCAAAATGGGTATATAAAGAAAGGATGGGGAAGGGGGAGAAAAAGATTTTTAGCGGTGGTGGTGGTGGTGGTGTTGGCGGGCGGGCGGGCGGCTGCAAGCGCCGAAACAAACCGTTTGGCAGCGCCACCTAACAGAGGCGCCATAAATCTCAATGAGGCGCGGGGACGAGGAAGCCAGCAACGGCAACATCAGTATCTGAGGGGTCGGGAGTCGCGATCTGCTCTGCTACTTTAGATTTTTACGACGACGACATAACAATACAATAGTGCTGTAAAAAGCACATTTCGTGCCACTTGACACGCCGATTTTGTATAAAAATTTGGCGCCTAAAAATTACTATGTCCAATTGTCTGTGAATGAATAACAACCTCTGTACAAAAAAATATCAATTTTAAACTCAATTTTTTTTTTATTTATTTTATTTAAATTTATGGTTTTTGAAATTTTTTATTTAAATAAAAAATTTCAAGTTGAAACACATGTATATTTATATATAAATAAACTTTTAGAATGTTTATTTTGGTTGTTAATTTATTAATCTTACATAATTCGGCCAATCAGGATTTTTTTTTTTAACTTTAAAAAAAATAATAAACATGACCAAAGGTTTAGGAAAGAGAGAAAAAAAATTGTAATCTTATAAATGTTAATTTATTCCTTGCCAAATTATGTAACGTGAATAAATCCGAGGGAAAATTGGGTTTGAAAACACAAACATCGAGTCTATTGATGCTTGATGGCAGCATAAATGTGTAAAACCCAATACCCTACAACGGTCAAAGTCTGATCCATTGTCCCAAGTACATTGAAAATGAGGAAGAGACAATTAAAGCAATCTTTCTCTCTATTTAAAGAGCCATTCCCATTCATTACATATCTTATCAGGTTCAACACGAGTTCAAATTGTTCACTTCCGACACGGGCACAACCCATCATTGCGCACACTTTTATTTCGTTTTCAACCAACCCCTTACAATCTAATTTACTGCTTAATACTTAACAAGCGTCGACCAATTTCACTCGTTTTAACGCCAACTTATTTTTAGTTAAAAACACTGATCAAACCAGTCCACTAATTTGCAACAGAATCAAAGAAAGAAAAGACAACAACAAAAAATTAAGATACACAACTTATTAAAATATAAGGCAGTTAGAATCCCCAGCCGGATTAAATGTCACGCAAAATGAATAATAATTCTGCGTCTAGACAGTTGCGAGATATTTACTCTTAACTTTTACCCACCACAAAAAAAAAAAAACATCCTGATAGTAAAAAATAAAGTCACTAACGAGATAAAAGTATATTAAAACTTACCTTTTCTAATTCTAGTAGGTGAAATCTTAGCACTTGAATTGCTTGCACCATCTATAAAAGAGTAAATAAACACGAGGTGAGTATTTAATCAGGGGGAAATTAGTTTTCGATAAAGGTTTTTTATTTTTTCGATTATTTTAAAAGTTTATATTTACGACGCCAGCACGAGATTTTTGATTTATTTCGCGAGTGATGTACAAAAGGGAATTTTGTTACACTTCGACTTTTTGAAGCCAACGAGATTTATGATATCGGGCGACAATTATGGCGCAAAGAGGGCGGCCTAGGGATCACTCCATAGCCTAAGAGCCATGATGGTGGCCAATGAGTTCCCCCAAGCGGGCCATAAGGTGTTACAACACACGTGCAACGATAACACCCGACATTGTAAATTTTAATCTCGTGTTGTGTTGTTATAATAAAATATTTTTTTCGGTAGTAAATAAAACGTAAAAGGTACTTACTAGGCTATCTAATTCGGGATTAACCACATAATACGGTTTTTCAGCTCTAATCTGTAAATAAAAAAAGAATGGAATTAAATAAATGATTTTTATGCGTGCTTTAAAAATTAAAATTCAAATCAGTGAGACGTATTAAAGTTAAAAATCTCTCATTCTTCAGGGCATATGAATAATGTTTCCTTCTGATTAATCTCAAAAGTGCAGCATTAGCCAAATAGTCGAGTTTATATTTTTTTTTCTATCAACTGATTCTTAGATTAAATATTTGAACAATTTTTTTCCTCTGTGAATTTATTTTTTTCTAATGTCGAGGATCTTTTTATTTATGAATTATAGTAGAAATTATTTTTGAGGTTTTTTTTTGTTTATTTAAATATTTTTTTTTTTTGAGGTGTTCCAATTAATTTTTAAATGTCACATTTACTAGAATTAATTGTAGATAATACTTTTACTGGTAAATAGTTTTATAAAATTTATCATTGAATGCAAAGATAAATATTTTTTTTGTGGAATGAAATAATTTATAAGTTTTTTTTCTGTTTTATGAGGACTATACATTAAGATAACTTGCTTTTTAATTACAGTAAAACATCAATAAACCATTTCAAAAACCTATTCAATTTTTTTTTCTAGGTAGGTAATAACAAAAAAATGTTTAAAAAATAAATGAAATTTATGTAGATCTGTACCACTAAATAGCCACACAATGATAATAAAAAACTATTTCCAAAATGTAAACAAATAAAAAAAAAATTGGAAAACACTCGAATTTTTTTTATCTTTGAGCCACTGATACTTGAACGTGTCGTCTGATATTCGGAGTTAAAATTTTATTCGTAATTTATTCACCTGTTTTGAGAAGACGGCAATATCTTCGTTAAATGATTCGGACGAACATACATCGCCGCCCGCCACGCCGGGTTCGC
>JAQFZO010000028.1:0-54784 GCA_034695885.1 Geophilus flavus
AAGAAAGAGAAAATCAGGACGTATTTTCTCTTTCTTGGAACAAATACACGTGTAAAATATTAATTAGACAATTCGGTTAAATTATTCATCTACAAATCAAATCATAAAAAAATAAAAATAATTTTTATTTCTTGTAACACGTTTCATTTAATTGCCAACTTGTTTCTTCCCTCGACAGAAGTAATTGCCACTCATCGACTCGAGAGAGATGAACAAATTCCTTTTTTTCACCGCCACGGTTCTCGTTTGGGCAACAGTATTCGCAGCCCCGAATCCCGAAGATGCATGCAATTCCGAGCTAGGCAAATGCAAAGACTATTGCAAAGCCGGTGGCAAAGACGAAGCATCCTGCAGCAGTATTTGCAACGACGATAACGGAATTTGTCTATGCAGTACCAAATGCCTATCCACCGATGGAGCTTGCATTGAAAAATGTTACAGAGCCGTTGAAAACTACTGCGAAAACAATTTACCAGTCTGCGCGGGCTTTTGTATCAATGTAGAGAAGAAAGAAGCTGCTGCATGTAATACTCAATGCAACGCAAGCAAAAATGTATGTCTCTGCCAGAAAGAATGCAAAGATGACAAATGTAAGAAAGCATGTGTTCCAGCAGCACCCGCAGCTTAAATATAAGGTAATAATGTAGTAGGTTTTTCTTTATTCTGGTTCTTTTGAGTCCATGTTCATAAAAGATTTGTGATTTGTCATTGAGTTGGGGCAGCTCCCCTTTAATTTTGAAGTTTTTGTCATCGTTTGACAGGAGAAAATGACAAATGACGTCTTTTATTGCCATGAACTAAATGACTACGTAGTGTTGCAGTTATGAGTCACTTAACTTTAAAAAAAAAAGTAAATTACCTTCTATTGACTGGTCTTAAAGAAATGGATTGAGAAATTAACCTTTAAAAAAAATTACCTTGACACAATTGAAAATTATCCACTGTTAGTCAAGGTTAATTTTTTTTTTATTCCAATTTTTTCTTATAAGGGTTCTTTCTGAAGTGAAGTAATATTTTTTTTTTATCAATTTCAGATTAATCGTCAATGAATTTTACATTATTTTGCTGTAATTAGTAAGCTGATATTTGTTTTGTCCTCAAAATGTTTTGCTGATGTTATTTGTTTTGTATATGCATTTTTCTAATAAATGATTTCTACTCTTATTTTTTTCATAAATTTTAAATTTTATAGTAAATTTTTTTTAACAGAACTCATCAGTACCGACAGTACATTACAAGCACACTATGTTTATAATGAAAAAATATTTCTGTTAGTTAGACTTTACATGATTCAACAAATTATACTTAACAAATTAAAATATACCATAAATGGAAAATTGTACAATTGATTATACAGACTTCCTTAAAATTATCAACTCAATTTCCTACTGTAGGAATAAATGTTTATAAAAGGTAATCAGTTAAATTATATTACAGTAAACGTTTGTCTTTTAAAAGTCATACCGTAACCAAACATTAAATTAACTTGCATTTTTAGAAAAAAAAATTAAATTAACAAATTATAATGAGAATCATAATTTCAGAATCATAATTATTCAAAAGATGTTTTAATCTACCAAACCATCTTCCAAAAATTTAATTTCAAAAGCACAAGTTTCATTTTATAAAGTCTGCATATTTCGTGGGTTGCAAGTAGCAGATTTAAGGTCGAAACTTGAGAATTACATGAGCAAGTATTTTATTTCTAATAACGTATTGCATTAACATAAAACTCAATAAGTCATTCATGATTCTAAAATTAAATATAAAATTACAAAAGAAAATTCAAAAATTCAAAATCTTTTTCCCCATCACCAAAATAACCTTACGATATCCTTAAAATTAATTTTGCAATAGGTTTGTCAACTGAAATAAAAGAAACAAAAATTAAAAATATTCATACGATTGTATATGCAGGATGTTTATTTTAAAGCAGGCCAGTTTAACTTCAACACTATACTTTTCAAAGATCTGTTACAGCCATTGAATAGCAAATCCAATGGTACCCACAAACTTCACTTGTAATGTCATCCATACTCAATGAGTAATCATTCATGTGTGAAAGAGTGTGAAAGAGTGAATAACAAAATCATACCTCATGCATAGCAACTTTTATGATGTCATTCACACATAAATGATTTCCCCTACTATCTTGAGAACTATGATAAGAATAAAAAAGTACAGTACAGTCGCAAAATCGCCACTCATGCTTACTGTTTTAAAAAATGGAGATCCCCAGCAACATTTACAGTTTCAGCTCGAGCGTAATTTAATTACAGTAGTGCGGACTTATGTTTTTGAGCCTCTTACACATGATTTTATACCTTTTTTCTCACAATTATTCCACATTAAGGATGTGAAGTAACATCACTTCTGGCTACTTTTGACATGCTCTACAACTTTCTAATTGGCTTTTTCACTCTACCTATCATGGTTCTTAAGATAGAGTAAGGATGACCTTGAAGCTGATCTTAAAGTTGAAATTTATCAGTATCATTGGATTTTCCACCCACTATTTCCTGCGTAACGGCTGCAGCAGATCTTTTATTACAGTATGTCTGTATCACAGAGTACCAACTGTACCAACTGTGTCTGTACTGATAGTTATTCTGCTCAGATCTGCTTTAATAAAATAAACATCCTGAATATTTGAGTGAGACTGATTTCTTAAAAGAATTAATAGTGCAAAGCAAATAATAAGGATGTTAAAAAAAATTGTGCTATTTGCAGGATTAATAAAGCAAAACAATACATGCCTGGTAAATAAAGTTGGAAATAGTGGAACTAACTCTATAAAAATGAAACGTTGAAACAAAAATTAGAAAAATTATATGAGATTGGCATTTAATCACTTGTTTTTACATTTAAGTATGCAGGTGTTTTAAGGAAATTAATAGCAAAAAGTTAAAAATATTTTTTCAATATTCTTACCACATTATGCCTTGATTCTTCTCGTTCTAATACCTTCTGTGTTTGGAACTCTGTGAACTTCACCACAGCTGCTATTACTTTAGTCAAAGTCTAAAATTTTAATTTAAGAAAAAAAATTTTTTTACCAGATTCTTTTATATCTTGGTCTGTATCAAATATTTTACCATTGTTTGTCTTCCCATCATGTATTCAAATAAAATATTTCTCAGGTACTATAAAAGTAAATAAAGATCAAATTGAGTGTGAAATTGCAACTTTTTAAAATCAAACCTCCATTTGCGTTGACTCAGTTAATAGAGGCCCTTGAGCTCTGGTAGAGGATTCTAAAATTCGCTGCAAATTGTTTATTTCTGATTTAAGTCGCTGCGTCTCGTTCCTGTTAAATGTTATTTCATTAGTTTTCGAATTTTATAAATTTTAATGAAGGTTATCATACTGATGGTGAGCCATTTCCACGCTCTGCGATAACACTTCCTGGCGCAAGAGCTGATTGCTTCCAGTATTACTCTCTATCACAGCCATGGTCAGAAGGCTTTGTTTTTCAAGTTTCTAGTTAATAAAATTAAAAGTGTTTAATAATTTGACACAAAAGTAAAAAAGGAAAAACGAAATAATAAAATAAAACAAAATAAACCTCAGAATGTTGTTCTCCACTTTCACTAACAGGTAACTATTAAAATAATTAAAATAATACAAAAAATGAAATAAAATAATAAATAATAAAAAAAATACTGTAACAACAACAACAAGGAACAAACAGAATAAACAATATTTTTTCCATTTCTCACTTTCCGTTCCTCATTCCACTCGTTTGTAAGGCCACGAATTTCCTCGTCGTATCTCTGAGCATTTTCTTTTAATCGCCTATTCAGAACGGCTTTACTCTTGTTTTCAAATTCGTTAAGTTTTTGGGAATGATCCTGTTCTAATGTCATCAACCTTCTTTCATACTCTTTAGATTTACTGTCCAAAGTCCTATCCTTTTCCTATCATTGAACATTATATAAGTAAACAATTTTTGTTAACATTTCAATCATGATATTTACCTGAATTTCTTCCCTCGTTTCCACTATTAAATTTTCCAAGTACGTTTCTTTTTCCCGTAGATCAACTATCATTTCTTTAATTTGGTCTTGATAATCTTTTTCAATTTGTGCTTTCTCGTTGCGAAGTTTATCTAAAAGAAATAATGTGTGATCACTGATCAGTTGACTACAAACATCAAATTTAATTTTGTGCTCAGTAACTCAAACTCACCAATAGTGGCAGACAGGATTTCTTCGTGTTCTTGTTCTTTATTCTGCAGTTCGATATTAAAATCTTTGACTAGTTGTTTTATCTTCTCCGCTTGTTCGTCATCTTTAGCCACAAGCTTCGATTCGTAGGCATTTCTAATTTCATCTATGTTTCCGCTTTCTTCACCCCCAGTTTTGGAATTGCCTAATTGTTTTTTCAGTTCTATAACTTCGTCCTCTCGTTTCTTTAGTTGCTGAACCAATTTTTTCATCTCTAACTTATTTTTTTCTAATAATTTTTCCTTCTCTGATGTATTTTCTTGAGATAAAAGTAAACTTTCATCGATTTGGGCGTTTTTCACAGCAATATCTTTTTGCAAAAGTTCTCTTTCGACCACAAAGTTGTTTTCTATTTCCGCACATTTTTTCATTTTCAGTTCATTCTCCTCGGTCAAACATGTGACTTTGTCCTCGAGACAAGCTATGGCGTCTTTTAATTTTAACATGGTCTCATTCGCTTCATGTTTCGTTCTCTCCAACTCCTCCTCGCTGGATTTCTTCATTATTTCTAAGTCTCCTTCAAGTTTTACAATTATATCTTGCAAATTGGCACTTTCATCGGCTTTTGCTTTTTCCAAATCAATAAATTTGTGCATAGCTTCCTTTTCAATGAGAAATTTACTTTCTAGTTCTGTACACTTTTGCACTTCAACTTCCTTCTCCTCAACTAAAACTTTAACTTGGTCCTCTAAATATGATATCGAGTCTTTTAATTTTAGAAGAGCCTGATTTGCTTCCGTCTTATTTTTCTCCATTTCCTCTTCGCTGGCCTTCCTGATTGTTTCTATTTCCGCTTCCAAAAGCGTAATTTTTTCTTGAGAAGCAGCTTTTATTGCACTCGACGCACCGTCAGCACTTGATTTCAAATTTTCCAGTTCAGTTTGATGCGATGACATTAAATTCGAAATAGTTTCTTTCAACTGCGTCACTTCTGCCTTTGCTTCCGCCGTTGCATCATCCCTGGCCAATTGTAATTGCGCCTAAAATTCATAAAATTTAAATTAATCATTGAAAAAATATCAATCAATTCTTTTTTTTTACCTCCAAATTTGTAATTTTTTCCTGCAGTTCCGTTTTTGTGTTATTTAAAATTGTTTCCGCACTTGATTGTATTTTTTCTAATTCATTGCGATGAGTGGACGCCAAATTGGATATCGAGTCTTGCAACTTATTCACTTCTGCTTTTGCACCAGCAATGGCATTATCCTTATTTGACTGAAGTTGTTTCTAAAATTGTAAAAATCAATCAAATAAATTCTAAATATTAACCTTCTAATCCATCAATCAATCAATCGACCTACTTTAATCTGTGCCAACTTTCCTTCAGCTTTCTTCTTCAAATCTTGCATTTTGACGTGAACTTCGTTATTGAATTCTTGTTCTCTCTGTTCCCATCTTACTTCGTGATCGTGTTTAAGGTCATCTATTTCTTTAAGTAGATTATCTTGCTCACTTTTAAAATGAATTTTAGTTTCTTCTAACTTGCTTTCCAATGCAGACTTCTCTTGGTCTATGGATTTATACATGGCTGAACCCTGATTGTACTTTTCTTCCATTTCTTTTATTTCATTATTATACTTCTGCTCCAAATCTTCACTTTTCTTCTCTGCCAAATTACATTTTTCTCCCAATTCTGTATTTTCCTTTTGCAGTTGCGTAATTTGATTGTTATTGCTTTCAATTCCCATGGAAAGCTCCTTAATTTTCCCATCCGTGAACGTTTGTAGCTCATTGTACTCATTTTGGGTTTTGTCTAATAGTTGTTTACAGTTCTCGTACTCATTCGTCAAATTCCACAAAACTTTTTCCGTTTCGATATTTTTCTGAATCAACGATTCCCTGTCGGCATCTAGCGAGCTTTTTTCACTCAGCTCTAACTGCAGAACTCTGAAACGTTCTTTTAGATGGTCCCGTTCTTCGCTGCTTTCGGTGAACTTGCCTAACAACTCTTCCTTTTCCGTTTGGAGTAACTTCATTTGCTCCTCGTATGATTCAATCTCCTGCTGACACTCGTTTTTCACCTTATCGAGTCCATTTTTGAATTTTTGCCGTTCGGTTTCGATCAAGTCGTTCAATTCAAACTCTCTTTCTTTCAAAGTCGACAAATCGCTTTTAAGATTTTCCACCAAATTTGTTTGATCGAGGAGTTGGTTTTCCAAACTGTTTTTCTCGCTTTCCAGTCGGTTCTGCATGTCCTCGATTTGTCTACTTGACATAACCTGTACTTCTGCATTGCACTTTTCAAATTCTTCCTTTTGCTTTTCCATTTCAGATTTCAATTCCTTGATTTTCTCCTTGAGACACTCGATACTTTCCGACGTTTTATTCCTTAAATCCGTCAGTTTTTCAACTTGAATTAACTTCATGTCTTGAATCTCTTCATCTTTTTCTTGCATGGAATTTTCAACCCGCTGTTGCAGCTCTTCTTTATCCCTCGACAGAATTTCCACGGTTGTGCTGAGTTCATTAAATTTGTCTTTGAAAACTTTGGAAAGCGAGGATAAGTCCACTCCTTCACACGAATCGTTCAAAATTAATTTTCCAATTTCCAAAAATTCATTACGCATTTCAGAATATCGCTCCAATTCCTTGTTCTTCGCCACTAAAGTTTCCTCCAACTCATATTTACATTCGTGCAACTTCTGCAACTCTTCCACGATCGAAGTTTTATTGTTGTCTTGTTGTGCGTGTAAAATTCTCAACTCTTCCTGCATCATCTTCTCGCCTTCCCTAAAGCTGTTCAACTCTTGTGCCAACCGTTCGCTGGTTTCTTGTAATTTCGATTCGTATCCCACTCGCATGGCATCGTACTCGTCATATTTTTCTTCAAGCGAAGACCTAATATCCTTTTTCTCGTTTTCCAATCGCGCTATGATCATTTGTAATTGGTCAACCGTCGCATTTGATTCTTCAAACTTCGTGATCCAGTTTTGCTCAGACTCGGACGAAGATTGTCGCATTACTCTTTCCATTTCTAGATCGTCGAGAATTTGTTTCATCTTGTGTTCTTTTACCTTTGCATCTTTTTCAAAGTTTTGCAACAGGAGTGATAAGCTTTCAGTGTCTTCTTCCGCATTAGTTTCTTTACTTTGCTCGCGACGTAAGTCGTGAATCTGTGCTTGCAAACTTTCTTCGATAGCAAACTTTTCGGTTATGAGTTGTGATAATTCTTGGTCTTTTTCGGTCATCTGATCTTCGAATAAGTTCAGTCTCGTATGCAAGTCTTCCATAGTTGTATGCAACTCGTCATTCTCCCTGGCGAGGTTACTGCAAGCAAATTGCTGCTTCTGTAGTTCAAGTGATGCTTTCGTAACTTGTTGTTTGCACAAGGCGATGTTTTCGAGACTGGATTCTCTTTCGTCTGCAAATTCCTTAATTTCAAACAGTAAGGTTTGGATTCTCCTTTCATTTTCTTCTTTATCTTCAAGCATTTTCTCGTTCTCTCGTTCGATCGTTTCAAGTTTAACAGTTTGCTCTTCGCCGTAATCAGCAGCACGACGGAATTTGTAGTGCAGCGTTTCCATTTCAGATTGTAAAACTTGAATAACACGCTCGAAATCAGTAGAAATGTTTTCAATTGAACTCGATTCTTCCTGGAATACGTCTTCCACTTTCGGACCAATAAATTCGTGATTTTTTAAATTTTCTTTTATTTTGATTAGGCAGTTGAAATTCTTAGTGAAATTTCCGTCCAAGTTGGTAATTTGCTTTTGAAGATTTTCCTTTTCACTATTTAACTCTTCCAAACGCATTTCCAAAGTTTCGACGACCTTGTCATGAGACTGATCATCCGTTGCGAGCTGGTCTAATTTGGCTTTCAATTCGTCATTTTCTTGTTGACTGTTGACTAACAATTGCGATGTTTCTTCGGCTTTTTGACAAAATTCCTGGCATTTAGTGGTCCATTGACTTTCCATATCTTGCAAACTTCTTTTTAATGTTTCATTTTCCTCGATAAATTTCTCGGTTATCAGTACCTTTTCTTCAAGATGAGCTCGAGCAGCGATCAATTCGTCGATTCTGGCTTGCATGTCATGTTTTTCAGCCAATTCTTGACAATTTTTATCAACTATAATACAAATCCAGATTTAATAAAAGAAATAAAAACTTCTTACAAAATAATACAAACTTGTTTCTTGTAATTTTTCTTTTTCTCGAGATATTTCTTCAATTTTCATATTCAGTATATAAATTTCTTCATTTGTTTGAACATCTTCATTCGTCGTTTGCTCTGATTTAACAACATCATTGTTGACAATCTGGAATTAACCATTAATTTAACAAATTATACTAAGTTTGAAATTTCGAAATGAGGTAAATTTTTTACATTTTGGTGTTCAAGTTGCTTCTGGACATCGTCGAATTTCAATTGCAAATCATTTTTCTCCTTCATTAATTGACCTATCCGCTCCTTATTGGTTTTCATGTTTTCCTTACATTTGAGCAAAATGCTTTCAAGTCGTTTATTCTGGAATTACAAGGTGTAAACTGAATAAATTCAAAAGTAATGTTATAAATTAAAAATTCATACTTTTTCAAGTAAAGAAGTGACATCAGAACCACCCTCGCCCTGATTCACACTATCGCCAGCAGCTGCATTAGACAATGAATTCATAACCGTGTCATTGGAATTATTATCAGAATTTTTTAAAACATCATTTGTCACGCCGTCTTTCAGTAACCGCACCTGCAATAAATCGAAAAAAATCCATAACACACTCATAAATTACTCAAATAAAACTTTTAGCATCTATCTAACCTGAGTGTGAAGTACATTTATTAATTCGTCTTTTTCATCTAACATTATTCTATACGTGGCTTCCAAGTCATTTTTCGCTTGTTTATCCAATAGTGCTTCTTCCCTCAATTCTTGTAATCTACGAAGAGATTTATCCTGGCTTTCACTTAATTTTGTCTAAATAAATAAATATAAATTAAAGTATTTTATTTATTTATAAACAGTGATTCACCAAATTTATACCCTTATTTTTTCCTTTTCGGACGCAATTTCCTTGTACGCTTTCACGAGTTCCGCATATTTTCCTCGATATTTTTGATACCGTACTCTAGACTTTTTGAAAGCTTCGTATATTTGCGCCTTTGGAATTTGGTCAAGATTTGGTGACGAATCTTCAAATTCACTCGCACTTTCCATATCGGACTGAAAAATAATCAATCATAAAATAAATAAATTTAAAATTATAAATAAATAAACAAAGAAAGATCGTAACTATTAACCTGTGGAGTAAATAAATACGAAGGTGGTGTGTAACTTGGTATACTCATTTCTCCCTGAAATGAAGATTCCGACGATGTTCTCGTCCGAGGAGGAATCGGAGTGGACGCGGCACTGGCTTCGGACAAATCTACGGCTTGAAAATTACCAATGGATTTTGATGGACTGGTGACATCGGAATTTGATACTTCATCTTCATCACCAACTGTGAATTGCTGTGCTTGAGTGCCGCTCGATGAGCCATTATTTTCATTCAAGTCGATAAGAAGGTGAGGTTGGACATTATCTTTATCATCGGACGAAGTTTCTGCCTGTTTGGGTGATGAAAAAGGAGAATACTGAAAAATAAACGTGAGAATTAATTATAAACTTCATAAAATAAATTAAATAAAAGGAAAAAATGTTACGAGTTAATCAAAGCTTATTAATTGGCTTTTAACTACAAGCTTACATGCAAGTCAGTTTGTTTTGTTGACAGGTTATTATCAGCGCTCTGAAAATAATTTTCTAGTGCTAATAAATAGATTAAGTAATATATATCATGGTGGTGTTAAATGGAGACGTGATTAAGTATAATTAAATAATAAAAAAAATGATGACCGTTCGGGAACTATTTAGTCACTTTTACTGTCAGATTTTTATTGCCATTCTTTGGATTAAATTTGTTAGTTTTAATTACAAATTATGAAACCGCGAGTATACTCCACCCATAAATTAATTACTTTTATGGTCTTACGTACCTGAGCTAAAGATGGAACTGGTATCCGGGGTGGAGTTTGTCGGACTTCTTCAATTTTATCTTTTAGCTTCTTAAACATTTTTCTAAACTTGTATTTAGTCAAAGAATTAAGCAGCTGTTGCCCTCTCTGCTTTCATTAATTTCCATTTGCCACCATCATACTGATCTCCTGATCCCAATCACGACTCGTAAAAATGTTTCTGTAGGCGACCGGTTCAATTATTCGCAATTACTGCCATCTGATGACAGAAGGACTGTACTAATAAATTTTCTGAATTAAAATTGTTCTTTTAGCTGCCTAATAAAATTTGAAAATTGGTTATTATTTCCTTAACTGCCTAATAATGTCTTATTACGTAATACAATTTATTTTTTCAAACGCTAATACAAAAATGCAACTTTGTAAACATAAAAAATGGCCGACATAAACACGGACACGAATCACGACGCTGCAAAAATTCCATCAACACCAGATAAATCGTCGGCGTCATATCAACCTGACACTTGTAATGTTTACTTTTTTAAAGAACATTAATCTGTGAGAATTTAAATATTTAATTTTATTTTTCCAGCATCGCAAACCACCACGAACCAAGCACAAAGTGTCAGCGAATACGCAAAATCGCTCAATCAATGGTTGCATCAGTGTTATTATTGGCAAAATGTAGCAGCAGGATTTCCATATTACCTTTGCCAAACATTAAATCAATCCGGTTCTTCTCCGACTCATTTGAGAGCAACAGATAGACAATTGTTTACCGTTTTTCAAACCCAAACAAATTCCACTGCCTTAGGTGATTCGAAATCAAAGACAAACTAAAGTTGATGCGCATTTACGAGTTTTCATTTCACCCCTTTAATTTCAGGCCGGGATTATGCTATTCCACAAATATGGAAACGGTTTGCAGCAGAATTTATAGACTTTTTCCTTCTCTTTGTACTAAAACTAGTCGTTACTTTTATAGCAATTGACTTTTTCGATGTAGTGTACGTAACCCACAATTTTATTCTTAAACATCAAATGATAATCATCATTTGATCACAGGGATCTAGATAAATACGATTTGGCGACACTTCACGAAGACATTTTAGATTATCATATAGCATTCGAAATGACAACCGAAATCATCATGCTAGAAGTAATTCACAGATTCGTAGTATGTTTTTTTGAGGTAAGTAATAAAAAAAAATTGATAAATAAATAAATAAAATTATTAAAAATCAAAATCAATTCACAGGCCATGTGTTTACACCGTGGCACGCCAACAGCTGGTGGTGCAACACCTGGAAAAAGTATTCTCGGTTTAAAAGTCGTTTCTTGTGCGGGGATTCAGGAACTTGGTAACGGTCTCATTAGAGTCGAACCGGGTGGTGACTTGGGATTTACATGGTAAGATAATTTCGTTTTTATCAATTTTAAACCTTAAATGATGTATATCAGGAATGGAAAATAGAAAAGTATTTTCTATTTATTGTCTCTAAACAGGGCGTTAATTAGATCTTTCATCAAAAACTTTTCACTGGCGTTTTTCTTTCCGATTTGTCTTACTCTGTTCCTGTTGCCTCACAACCGTACAGCGTACGATATTCTTTGTAGCAGTGTTGTCGTCGAGGATGTAAACAGAAGACGTTGATTGATGACTAACATAAAATGATCTATTGATTTTATTTTATTTTTTAAAGGAAGGAGGAAAATTGAAATAAATATAATATATAATATTGAATTAAGTGTGGATTGTACGATTTTATTTTTATTTTCAAATTAAATCACTTACAGTCATACTTTTTTGTTGAATGAGACATTCTTTGTCCGTTTGAATGGAATTAAATCAATTTGTGCATATTTTCGAATGAGAAAATTGCGTTAATTTATCTTAATGATATTACTTATTCGCTAGAACTTGATACATAAACACTACTCCATTTTTTTGGAAGGAGTAATTAGGAATTACAGTGCGTGAAATTCGTTTCCACAGCTGCTTATCTTGGAGATCATGCATGTAGTTCTCTAACTTGCCCGCATATTCAGAAACTTGTGTTAAATATTCCTCTCTCATTACTACGCAGATAACACCGTCTGTAGAATCGAAAGAAAAATAAAATTAAAATTACGGTACTCGAGTCAGTGCATCATGCATCTACATTTCATCAAATTCCACTCATAGATGAGAAAAATCGAAATTCGAGATTAGTGCCAATTTCTGTTAATAGATGGGATGCATAATGCATGGAGAACGCTGCATAATCTATTAATTCAAATCGACCGAATTTTCTTTTTCAATTCTTCTGAAAGGATTGAATAATGTATGGGAATAAATAATAAATAAAGCAATAAATAAATCAATATCGGGTTTAGGATTCAACACGATTTGAGAACTGGGGGATCTCTCTAACGATCGGCAATACGATCAGCTGAATAAATTCACACCTTTAACCGAAGGATATGTTACAATTAAATTTGAGTCTCTATATATACATCGGGAAAATATTTTACTGGAATTAAAAATCAATAACCAGAAGCAAATTTTCAGGTGCCCTGTATCGTAACGAGTTTTCAACACGCATTTGAAATAATCACCGCCATTTACACACGGCAATTAACACCAACATACCTGGCTTAACGATGCGAATCATTTCATCAAGTGCTTTGGTCGGAATGTGTCCTTCTCCCATTCCTCCAGAAATCACAAGGCAATCATAAACATCTGGCGGAATAAAAGAAAAATTAAAAAAATTTAAAAAAAAATTAAGTAGATTGATTGATTAATTAATATTTCTTTTTATTTTACCATTTTTAATACTTGTTTCAGTAAGTCCTATAGATTCTAAATAATACTCTTGGTAAAGTTGTTGCTGTTTCGCAATTTGCAACATTCCATCAGATGGTTCTAAGGCATCAATTTTATGAAAGCCCAAATCAAGGAGCTGTAAAGAAATCAATATAAATATCATACATTTTTCTTCCTCACTCACGGTCTTTAAACGGAATAATATTTTAAAACAAAAGCTGCATTGAAGAATGAAATGTCAAAAAATCCGAAATTTATTTTGATTGAAAAAACGATGATAAATTCACCATTAAAGTTGCACGCACCGTGTGCCATAGAAGACTATAAATTAATTTATACACTACAAACATTTTTTTTTGTTTTCTAATTTAACTGAAAATGGTTCATGTAAATAAGATTTATCCTTAGATCTCGGGATTTAACCTCAGTCATTAAGAAACACTGAGAGCTGCAAGGCGTGAAATTATTGGAAACGTACAAGACAAATACTGCAAAGGAATTTGCTTCCAGTGTTTTCATTAATCAACTGTGAAAAGTTTACCATCTGCTAAGAACCTTGCAAATTCAGAAAGAAAGAAAAATAAAAAAAAATTACAAAGAACTCAACTAAAAACCTCACCGCTTAAAAAAAAGTAAGAAAAGAAATATACTAGCCATACCTCTTTACCTACTCTACCAGTTCCAGCAGCTATGTCAATAAGTCGGACGTTGGCTCGTTCATTTTGTGGATAATATTGCGCCAGGAATTTGGCAGCAATTTGTGGTCCATTGTATAGCCCAGGGCGCAAGTCCTAAAGATAAGCAAAATTAATCAGAGAAGGGTTTAGGAACTTGTTCGCTGATTTATTACTGTACTACACAGCCAATATCAAAGTTAAACTCGGCGGTGAATCGTGAATTGATGATGTACAAATAATACGCGCGTAATCAGATTTTAAATCATTTTTTTTTCCTTTTATATTTTAAGAAAAGTGGAGAAAATCAATACTGTGATAAGAAAATCGGACCTTATATTAAAGGAATCCGTGAAAGGGTGCCTTCAAAAAAAGTTGAAATTGGAAAAGAAATTTTTTATCAATTTTATTCAAGTTTTACTGATAGCTGACGTAAACTTTTTTCGATTTTTTTTCCTGCAATGCTTTGTAGCACGTTTCGGATTTATTATGGTTCTCGTACTTTCTAAGGTCATAAAAATTTTCTGAATATTTTTTTACTGTTTAAAATAGGCTATTTATCATGTTTTGCTTTTTCTCTAGTATAGTAAATAAAAGCAAAGTCTTAAAGTTGACCGTTTGAACAGATCATATAACTAATCAGTCAAAATGTTTTCTTCGATGTAAATAACAGAGTTAAACTTCCCCATCCAATAGCTGGAATCCGCTATTACGTCCAGTTCAAGCAACTGATATTGTATGATGTCAATAAATATGTCTGGCTGGGCGGCACTGGGAAAAGAATGATGCAAGACTTTCTCTCGAATAAAGTTCCAGATAAAATAACTGGAATTTAATTATCCGGATGATTAATAGACGATTCTACAAAGCTCCTGAGGCGCTGGATAACTAAAATTAAAGCGATTCCTGTGCATACTTGCAACAGAATATCATTAAATGCAAATCTCAAAGAAATTTAAGTTCAGCTAGCAGTAAGAAATTGGAATAAATTCAAAAGACACTTTAATCGCAACCACACGACATGTGTAATGGCAGTAAAAGGTGAATTCGTAGCAAACGAACGTTAAACGCCCGATAATTACAGAATCACTCATAAAATAAATGGTGGTCGACTTGTGTACATTTAATTACAACATAAATATTATTAAAACCAATGCGCAACGCCACAAAAAGATTCCCTTTACGCGTTTTCACAGCGAGATTCTTTTCTCTTTTATGCTTTAAAGAAAATGTTACACTGTTATAAAAGGGGACAGGCTTTTATGTCCAATAGGTGTCCGATGTCAAAGTTTAAACGTGAGAGGAAAAATGTATAAAGCACAGGAAGTTTTCCTTTGTGTTGATCGAATCATAGCACAAATGGCAGATCTAATAAGGGTCATGCGAGTCGGTGAAATCACCTTACAAAACTTCACTCTCCAACTTGTCATCATTTCTCACGAGTAAATTTTCATCCATCGAGCTAAAACTGTGAAATTACTCAATATTTTTGGAATAAACCGCAGCCCCATCTGTCAAAATCTCTTGCAGCCGACAAACCTTATCATTTAATTAAAACTCTACCTTATAAAATATAAAATTGCAATCACAATCACGGCAAAGGAAACTCGTGCAATTTTCCAAACAGAGCGCACAATGAACAGATGTAAATTATTTGAAATGCAATTTGAGCAAATTTACATTCAAGATGCTCCCTTTAATACAATCTCACCATATCATAGTTTTCTGCCCATGTTGTATAACTCTTGATAACTTCATCGACGGATATACCCTTGCGATGTCGTTGGCAATTGGCTGCGTACGCCTTTGACATGTCGGGGGACGGACTTTGATGGTCGTTGTGGATTTCACCATTAACTTCCGACATTGGCCTTTGCTATGTGCACAGAAAAGAAAAATCAATTGAAATCATCTCTGAAAAGGTATTTGGCCATGCACTCGAGCATGAAATTTAATGGAAAAATGAATGTAATTGGAAAACATTGCAATTTTACAATTCTTTCCATTTCATGACCTTTTAACTGCTTGTATTCAATGCGCGCAATAAGTGTCGACGCTGATAAATAAAACTTATTTCCTTAACTTTACTCTTTCCTTCTGCAAATGTAATAATGCCGTAGTGAGTTTGCGCATAATAAAGCCAGAAAACCAGAGTTATAGGTTATAACTTAGGTACTTTATTACAGGAAAACTACACAAAGTCACTATTATTTGTAGACGGAAAGCATAAAGTTAAAAATAAAACTTACTTACTTAAGGAAATAAGTTTTATTTATCAGCGTCGATATCTATTGCGTGCACTGCATACAAGCAGTTAAAAGGTCTTGAATTGGAAAGAATTGTAAAATTGCAATGTTTGCCAATTACATTCATTTTTCCATTAAATTTCATGCTCGAGTGGATGGCCAAATACTTTTTCCTAGTTCTTTATAATTCCGACTTTCTTACACTATTTCACATCATTTGATCATCCTTTTAAGAAAAAGGCAGAAAGCCAGAGTTACAAGTTGTACAGTAACTATAACAATATAACTTTATAACTATAAATAATAAATTTGTAGGAAAACCTTTCTGCGCAAACACACTAATTTTAATGTCATAAAATTAGTTACCGTAGTAATAAAGGGAATGTATGATAAAGGAAATGTTTCAAGCTCCATTTTCTTAAAAGTTTATAAATATACTTAAAGTTCACTCACTATTTAAATAAACTAGTCAAGTTAAACACTCAGATTATAATTACTTAAGTAACTGCGTACGTACCTAAAATGTTTTCGATGCAACTATGCATGCATTAAATTCATTAAATATACACAAATTTTTAGAATATTCTATGCAAGAAAGAGCAAAGTCATTAAATCGGAAATGTTTATCTTCCTTAGTTTAAAAAAAGAATTAAGATAAAAGTAGACATTTCTGAACTAATTTCAGCTGTTCAAAATAGTATGGACATTAGTATACAAATATTAACCATTTGCTGGATTAATCTATGCAGTGAGGAAAAGGGGAGATTAAAGATGTAATGAATCTACTCTGAATCGTTAATGAATTAACCAAGTCTCCCTATTCCGAGGTAATCCATCTCTTTATAATGAGATAGCTTTTTTTCGCTGATGACGTGTCTCTCTCAGTCAAAGGCCATCATAAATTTCACTTTTGCATTTTACAGATTAAATTCTGGCCTGCAGTTAAAAAATATAATTTTTAAACAAGTCTTTGAACGGGAGATCCCCTTCGCACTTCTCCTGCAAACTTTATTGTAAGCAGTGAAGCCCACATTCTTTAAGAAAAGTGAAAAACAGCCTCTGGATAATTTCTAAAATGAAGAAATCTCTCAACGGCTTTCCCCTACTGTAATGAGTGAATTTGGTCCTACTAGATAAAACTTTGAATAAACTCGTATTGATTTACTCATAAACTCAAGGACAGGTCAGTCGTAACTGATATTTACGTTCTCTGCGTACTTTACACTGTTTTTTATAATGCACAATATTAAAGGACGTTAAAGAAGATAACCAGTTAATAAAAAAATAACATTTTACTAAAATAGTTGCAAGGGTTTTAAAGATAGTTTTAATAGTGACTATTAAAACTATCTTTAAAACCCTTCCATACATAAAATATGAAGTGTGCATAGAAAACATGCAACTATTAAAAATCCATTAAGCCTTTGTATAGTATCAAGAAAACAAAAACAAAAGCAATTACGCCCCATAATTATTTTATAACGATGCAAATCATTGATCGTATGAAATATGGAAATGAATGCATCAACACTTGATAATCGCCTCTCATTTTGTTATGAATAAAACTTGCATTTCGAAGTCCCGTCGCGTTCGACGATCACAAACCAATAGTACTACTCGGAGATCAGAATCCCATTGTATGATAAATGGCCAAATTTCTCCTCCCTGTTCTGTTCTTTTCCTTTTTACTACGTAGGCATGGAAACACTTTCAAACATCACGGAAGAGCCAAAATATTTTCACCACACCTAGCAACTGTTTCTAAGTGTAAAACGTCATCCACTAAATTGATCTATTTATTTATAACATAGTCTGTATTGGCAAGCAATGCTCATCTCATCATTCGAGTCACGTTTACCATATTGCTCGAGAGTTAGTGTCGCCATCAGACGTCGCACTATTCAGATGGAAAACTTATTATTTTTGTAATAGTATAAAAAGGAAATAAAAGTCACCCGATAAAAGAAAACCTTGAAAATACAGTACCATAAGGCAAAGATCAAATATCGCGTGTGTAAGAAATATAGGAAATAAATTAGTATGTCAGCTAATTAATATATATAAAATTGGAATTCTCGGATGTTGCCAGACTGTGTTACCGTGGTAACTCACATTGCTGTTAATATATACATCTTGACTTTAATATTTGATAGGTCTGTTTTTACGGAGTCGTGCTCCCTGCATGATGGGTAAATTGATAGATGGGTGAAACCTTCATCCATTCGTCACGTTACTCTAAAAGTTTAATGCAGTCTGGGTGACATTTGTCTGGAGTAACATTGGTATGGCTCAAATCTCAGCTCATGGGGTGTAACTATGTTGCCAATGCTGATATTTACTGCGCACGACACGACATCACGACTCCAAAAATTTTTTTTTTTTTGGAAGTTTGTCAACTTAACTTATTTTTTTTTATTAGTTTACCTATACTGTAGTTGACTCCTATTCAACTCATATTTGGTTTGGCTAACCAAACTGTTTTTTAGAAGTGATATAATTAAAAGGAAATTTGTTTTTGCATTACTTTAACATTAAATTTTGGCACATGCCTTATATACAACTAACTTGTAAGTTTGTTCGTGCCAGATTAGAGAATTTCACGTTTAAAATTACCTTAAGTAAGAAGAAAAGGAGAAGACCGCTCGAAGAACTTTCTGTGGCAAACGGAACTCATAAAGAGTAATGAGCAAAATTTATTATATTACGGTACGTATCTATTGTGCCAATTCATTGAATTTCTATTTATATTTTGTAGTGAGTGCAATTTAAACTAGATCAAATAACATGTAACTTAACCATGATGTTATAAAACATCTAGTTATCTCCTTTCTTTTATTTCCTTTTTACCCCCACTTTATTTTATTACCCCCCCCCCCCCCCCCTCCATTTGTCCACAATGTCCATGCTTTGTCTCAAGGTTGAATGGGATGACATCGGGACAGGGCTTGAGCAAGCAACACCAGTACTTCTTCCCCGACCTTGCACCATGTAACATCTCTAGCACTTCTTCCACAACCTTGCACCCGCAGCAACACCTCTCCCAAAACATCTTCACAATCAACACCATCCCAACACTTCCCTCATCCATCCCTATAGTTTCCAATTCCAATTCCCATTTTCATTTTCCCTTGCCTTTCCTGCTACATCCTCTACATCCAATAAAACCAGAATAACCTACAAAAGCAAAAACTAGCCTGTTGATTTCAAACACAGGTCACACTAAGAAATTTGAAGTCCTCAAATTAAAAAAACAAGTGAGGCATTGCATCTCGTCACTTTCTTCACACCATTTCTCAAGTTACCATTTAAGGCTGATTGTATACTGTATTACTATACGTACCGTGAATATTACACTACTGCTTCACTAGTTGTGTCTGTGTTATTCAACCTACTACTATTAGTTATTAATACCTTACGGGACGTTAAATGGCCTATCCCGCACTTGATGCAGCTGGTACAGCTGGTACAGCTCCCCTAGTAACAACGTTTGTAAAAATTATCCGACAAATATCTTGAAAAGTGGAAAATTCGCATTTCAGCAAGCAAAATGAGCTTTATAATATACTAGTAGGATTTTGGTAATGTTGAGAACATCGAAGGCTCATTTTGTTTGCCGAAATGCGAATTATTCGCATATTGTCATTAGGGACATTGTACGAACTGTGGACGCCCGGTGGACACATAAGCTTAGGGCAGTGCGCAATGCATGCGGGATAAGGCCGTGTCACGTCCCTGAGGTAATAGTCCTAGATTCAACAACACTAATAAGTGCGATTCCTATCCATGCAACGAACACCCGAACCAAAGAGAAAACAAAACAAAAATCCAATAAATATGCAAATTTTATACCTATTCAGTCATATGTCTCTGTTGTGTCTGTTGAGGCACGGTCCAGGCAAACACAATAAACCGACAAGCAGACAGAAAGAAAGAAATGAAAGCGACTCCATCATTGAAAGTACAAAATAAAAGACATAGAAACAACTAATAACCAGTCAATTATTAAGGGAAAATACAATTAATAGCAAAATTGTCTCGAGACGACCTTGTATTGAATATGTCAAGTGGAAGAAAAGGAACCAAACGTAAAACCGAAATGGAAAAAATTTAAATGACTTTCAATTTTCAAAGGATCGAAGGATAAGATAAGGGAGAAGCAACATTCAGGAACGACACGCAGAGGGAAAGCCATAAAGTCCCTAGGCTTTGTGTCGGAAGGAGGACAAACCTGTGCTCTCGTCCAAGAGGGGAGAAGTGTCGAGTTCCGTCTTCGCAGACTTACCTAGGAGGGACATCCACGTCCTGTTCTACTATTCTCATCCTCCCATCTACATCACGAGCTTGTGGTTTTAGGTTAACTACCAATTAACTTTGTTTTTATTGTCCTAGTTTTTAGACATCAATTTGTATAACATAATACTGCATAATAATTAAATCTTGTTCTATCGATTCTGGATTATTTAACAACTACACACACGAATGAAAATGATTAGAAGGATGAGTAATAGTGGTAAAATCCCGCCCCAAATCTCTCCAAACCTCAAACAACAAATTGGCTCTAAAAAGCCAAAATACAATCAAGAGCCAAAACCACAATAGAGGCAAAAAAAATGAAGAAACGAGGAAAGAGGAAGAAAAAAAATCAACGCCAATTAGCCTATTGGAGTCTGCTAATAGAGACCACAAAGAGGTAAGGCAGGAAAGTTTCCCCTCCTCTCCCGCGGAGTGTTCGGATGTGTTTCAATTTCAATCAGTAATGCAAAAAAAATTCTTTATTGCTTTTAATAGCAAAAATTGCAGTGCCTTTATTAGATCAAGGCGTATGCCTGTGCTGTTTCACTCACAGAATAAACATCATAAAATTATTATTTATCCCATGTTTGTAAATCACGTATAATAACCGAATTTTCCCACGTTCCAAACTCTTGCACACAGTTAAGTTACAACCTCATTCCCTTAATATGAGAAAAAGTCAAACAGGATGACAGATTAGAAAAGAAACCTTAGAAAGTTATCATTATTCGCCACATGTCTTTTTTCTTTTTCTCCCTCTTTTATCATGTTAGAAAAAGTAACTGAAACGTTTTCCTTATTTCCTGAAAATGTCAAGAATTCTCTTCTTCCATTCACATAACTCTGACAGGCAGTAGCTTTTTTTGTCGTTGGGCTTGTGCGAATTCCTTAAACATGCAGAAAAGTGGCAGTCATGTGCTCACATCGGTGGAAACTTCAGCCGAGTTTAAAGAAAAAAGAAACAGTCAGACTGCGAAAGGAGAGATAAGAAACCTTCATCAGGTGCTTCCATTTCAATTGGAACACCATTGCAAGATTTCTTTTCTTTTCCTTTAATATTTTTTTGTACAGCTGCTGTTCTTTACGTGGTATTGGAGAAGATGGTGAGGGAATGGAGGTATTAAGCCATTTCTTTAAGCTTGGTTACACTTTCTAATATCGAATTCTACCCTCAAAAAAATTAATAGGAAGCTTTATACAAACCATCTTGATTTTCAAAGAATCCAATCAATTCTTCTGAGTCTTTATACAGAAAAAAAAGTTTCGAGTTTTTATGTCTTTCGATGGAAACTAAAGTTACATGTACGTATTGTATTTTGTCTCCCGGATATATTCAAATCATTATTTTCGAAAGTGATAAACAAATTTATTGCTATCATCAAGATATTCTTAGACGAAAACAATCAATTGGAAGCAAAAAAAAAAAAGATTATTTGCTGACATTTGGATGGGTAAATATATCGATTTTCTTATATCTTTCTTTTAAAAGTGAAAAAATGATTATAAAACTTAGAAAGAAAAAAAAAAGTAGAACATTTCTCATTTATGATAAAGTGAAATTGTTAACACCAACACTAAATTACTTGCTAAACAGCTTTGCTGAATAAATTGGAGCATAATTCACACTCAAAGTCTAGCATTTATAACTATCATAAATTGTTGGTATCCCCCTAACGTGACATAACATTTGCAATGTACAAAACAAATATCCAACAAACAGATTGTAGAACTCGAAGTTATCACTCCAATCAATCAACGAACAAATTTCAATTGCGCCTCGCAAATGAATGCGTTACACATTCCTTTGTACAAAGACAGACGCGAGAAAGAAAAGAGAGAGCGCGCGGAAATATTGATTTACTTATTTGTGTTGTTTTCTAACCATTCGCCGGTTTTTGTCAAAGATTTTTTTTTTAAATTTGAATTTTAGTTTCCTGAATTTTAACAACTGACGTTGACGTATAAGAGGACTTTAACATTCACTAATTGCATCTCCCCATCTAATAAGCTTATGTCATAAAACTTGTTTATCACAGTACATGCAAATAATTAAGTTTCAATGCGACTATAAGTTGTAAAAATACCGAGCGTTTTAGTGACAATCCAAATTGCTAGCTGCAGTACCGTAATTGAAATTTTTAGAGTGGATATAAGAATTGCTTTTTCTTTGCCCAAAGAGAATTTTATTATGTATTTACTGTACTGAAATGCGAAAGAGTGCGCTTTGCAATCGACTGTTATAAAACTGTTTATACCGTACCTAATACCCTTAAAGACTGTTATAAAACTGTTTATACCGTACCTAATACCCTTAAAGGCTTGGATTGACCAGACTAGTAAATACTTCAATTAGTGACTTATTTTTTTTGTTGAATGAGCAACACGTGGGGACATACGAGATGACGAAACTGAGGTTGACAAATTTTTTAAATAAAAAAAATAAACAAATGTGAATAAAAAGGCAGGGGAATTGGAAACTAACGTGTTTCATTCATAATTTCACTGAATCATTCCAAAGATTAATTAATAATTATAATGATGGTTCTAATATTCTAGTAAAGAAATACTACGCAGTCAGTTTTTGTATTAAAGTGTCCACACCCTGCATTTTGATAGACAATCTATGCACTGGATTCATGATAAACAATTTTAATGATCTGTCATAGAGTTACATCATCTGGATTGGATCTAAGAAGAATTTTTATCTTTGAATGGACTTTGCATTCAGTTTCTCTTTATCCTCTCTTTCGCAGCGCAGTCAAAAAAATAAAAAAATTAAGTATCATTTCGATGACTCGTTGAAAATACCCACTAAAACCCTTCCATAAAACTCCAATTTTACTTTTATGAGCTTGTAGCAGTAAAGTGACATGACGAAGTCATTTGCGACATGCGACTACTATGGTACTTAAAATCGTTCATAGAATTTTTTTTTTTTTTTTAGTTTAGATTTCAATTTTCGCCGAACGCCAGACTATTTCATTCTTATTGTTATTTCCTTTGGTCGCATCCTAGTACCACACGCGGAAATATAATATCAGCTCTTAATTCAATAAAAACATGTTTTTAGTTTCTTTTCTTTCCCTTTTTTTTTTGGTTTTGTTTCATCGTTTTCAACACTCAATTCAATTTTCACTTCAGCTCACTTAATGGCTTCTAGGGCTGCTGTTACTGACGAGATAAAAGCGCCAACTTATTGATTTTACACAATGTATGAGTAAAAGAAAATGCCAACGCCAACTGACCTTGTAATTGCTCCCAACTGGTATACACACGATGCCGTCTGCTTCTGCTCGATCGTCGTTGGCGTCAGCGTCAGCTATTCAACTTAACTCAACTTTCACACAGGCCACGAGGTGGCGTGCTCGAGTGCAGTCGAACGTCAATTTTGACGCGAAATGAATTGATATAAATATATATACCGCAGCACAACGAGGAATAGACCCAACCAAAATTTTCGTCCAGGTTAAGGGAAAGCCGGGCAAACCAATCATAGCATGCGTTTTAGTTTAAAATTACGAAAGGCATCGCATTATTTTCTGTTTTGCCGGAAGAGGGTGGTCCGTGCTGGCACCACATGACAACACAATCATATTGTCTTGCATACGGTATTAGATATCTACTTCTATCTGGACAAATTGATTTGTTCTATCTGAATTGGTGATTACTGAAAAGAGATTTTCTTGCATGCTATCGGATTTCACTTTATTTTAATTTAGTAGATTTTTTAAAGGGTAAGATAATATTCTACACTTAATAATTAAGAGTGGCTTATAGGGATGATACAACAGATATTGAAAACTTAATTATTCAGAAGCTAATAAATGATTAAAACTCATAAGTTGACCGCTCCATTTCCTTGTAAGGGGAAGAAAAAAATGAGAAGGAAAATCAACCATTTTCCAGATAGCACATAAACTTTCTACAATCATTCTTCGTCACCCCCGTGGGATCTAATGATCACCATGTGATATCTGAGATTGGATTCCTAATTCTACAAAACCTCTAGTTTGTAAATCTGAGCATCTTTCAGCTGACACCATCGAGGTTAGGCTTTACTGTACAACAATGTGTGCAGGGAAGCTTGCCTATGAATTCAAATCACACTATAAAGAAAAATCATTTGTACTGTAAACGATGGTTTGACTGCATTTTTACCCTTCAACTTAATATCATTTACTCGCGTTCTGATAAATAAAAAAAATGCCTGAATTGAATTTCTTAGGCCACTAGATCTTAGGGGAATTACTTGATTTATTCCAATCTCAGAAGTTTTTATCAGCCGCCTCGAGACACATATCGACAACTTTTAAATACATCAAAACTGGAACAGTATTAGTTTACAAAACCTAGCTAGATTATCGATAACTATGATGCCCTATGTGAAATCTTGGTGAAATTTAAAGCAAAAGTCAAACTAAAAAAAAAACTAATTTCAATAAAAGATACCGCCCAAACCATCTGTATCACTAACTGTACGACGATTAGATGCTGTCCAAACTACAAACAAGGTATTAACTACAGACAGGCTAAAAAGTAAAGAAAGAAATTAATCAAAATTAATTTTCTTAAAACCATTTGTTCTTGTAATGTATGTGCCTTTTGGAGCAATTATGGCAAACTTTGTTACATTGCACTCATAATTTCTTGTCTATAATTAACTTATCGTATCAAATTTTGTTTAAAAAGTACAAGAGCTATCGTGTTTCAGTATCAGTATTAAGTTTGCACTTAAGTTAGTCTAAATAAGAAAAAAAAAAAAAATAAAAAACTTTTAGTGAAATATACCACACCACAATTTATTTTCTAAAATACTGGATATTTTCCAACATTAGTTTCATAATGACGAACTACAAGACAAGGCATAACTTGTGTATTACAAATACACAGCTTACTGATGCATTGGTAGACTTATCATAGGCCTAATGTTTTACTCCTACATAATCATTACTGTATTTTTCAAATACGGTACATTATTAAATTTTCTTATTAATTTTCTACAACGGCCACAGATGGCCAAAAATATGTAAATATATATTTTAACTTGTTACTAGGTAATTGTAATTTTATCCAATTTCAATTAAAGCTGCCAAATTTCACAAACCAAAATACTGAATTTTTTTTTTTTTTTAAACTATTCTTTGCCAATATAGAGGTAAATTTTTATATGGTACCTACAATTAATATTTGGGATTAAATTATGCAATACGAGGACTAACAATATCACAAGTTATAATGGCACTAGAATAGTTTTTAATGGAGCAATTTCAGTTTTGCTGACGAGATTGTCCTTAGCTAGGTCGTTATTACACATAAAATAGTTTTTCAATCAATCTATTATTATTATCATCAGAATAATAATGGCAGTAAATATATATATATATTTATTATTTTTTTAAATCAGTGTGAAAATTATTATTTTTTTTTAAATGTTATTAAACCTAAACTCGTTAAAATGTGAAAATATTGAACTACAATCAATACAGGACATCAATCGACTCTACTAGCAAAAGGAATGTATCATACAATGTTAACCAGTCACGTATATTTACAACATTTCGATTATTCAATATTAAAACTTTGTACAACTTATACATTATTACACGCCATAATACACCAACCACCCACCCCTGCAATTTACTTCTCACAGAATTCACGCCTTAGTTTTTATGGAACTTCGAAAATATATTTCTTTATACAATTTAGAAATAATTTAATTAAAATCACAAAATTTTTTTAAATGCTAACTATAAACTAACGCTAATCAACTAAACAGAACGCATTAGATATGTAATCAACACTCACTTAAGCTTACATTAATCAAACTATCAAATGAAACTTACACACACATACACATTTTTTTTATTAATAATATCACATAAAAAAATTTTTAAAAAAGATTTTTGTTGTTTGAGCAGAAAATATAAAAGAAAAAAAAAACTAAACACACAAAAAAAAAAAAAAACTCAAACTCAAGCAAAATCCGACTTTCCCTAAGTCGGAACCCCGGGATCTCATCAAGTATACCCGGAGTCACCTGATTTTATTTTTATTTTTTTGTCTCATAGGAATATTTATTTCCCTCATGTCATATAGCTTTACAATATTTTTCCTGTATCCACTTGAACAAAGCCCCATGTTTCTAAGCTTTTGACAAAAAAATCGGATTCGCTACTCAGTGTTCTGTTTCCATAAGTTTTGCAAGGATGGGTACGACCTCGGTCCAAGTTTCCGTCCAACCAAAGACCAAATTCTCCACTAAAAAATTAATTGAAAAAATATTAGTCATGAGCCACGAATTGTAATAATATCTACATACTCTCCGGAACCAATGGCAAGGCTTTCAGGGTTGCCTTTGATAAAATATTCGTTCTCTCCGGTCCATCTGAATAACTACATAAAATAGAAGGAAAACGGATTAAAAATTTATCGTTGTTTTTTTAAAAAATTCATAAATTTACCTCAAACTCAGGATGAAAGGTAAATAGAAATGATTCGCCCGTTCCGTAGAAATGTTCACTGGGTTTTAGCGTACAAGATGTCATTGCACCAAAGACCTAACAAGTTCAATAAAAAGTTAATATGACATCTCGGCATAAAAGTGAGTTATTGCTAACATTATTTTCTTTATCCTTAATAATCAATAAAACGGGTGTTTCATAATTGGTCATCTTCCGATACAAATTTTTCAGACTGCAACCATCATTTTCTGTACTAAAAATTAGTGTCCATCCATAACCAACAGCTCTTGCAGGCAAGTGTTGCACCAGCTGTAAAATAAAACGTAAAAAAAAATATATTAATTTTCCTTCCTTACAAAAATTCCATTTTTTTTTTTACATACAATTCGTCTAACTTCCTCAGTTAAAAGCTCAGAGTCTCCATACAATTCAGGTAATTCTGGTTCCACATCCAAACTCATTTGTTTCTTCAGCTCACTCGCAGATACAACCTAAAATCCAAAAATCGGGAATGAATAAGTAAAAACTTATTTTTCTAAAACACAATCCCCATATCAACTAATCAATCACTTTGTACGCATCAGGAAAAAATGAATTAACACAAGCGATCGTAATTCTATAAATTCTACAAAAGAATTACTCATCACATCAGTATAAAGAACCACTAGATAAAAAAACCAGAGATCCTTTGTCTTCACTTTTACGCCAGCCAGACTTTGAATTTAGAATTAAAAACTTAAGCACGGAATAAATTCCATGAAGAATAAACCGAAATAGAAATGTACCAGAGTCATTTTGATTACGTGCCAAATAATAACAATTTCTTATGGCTTAACTTTTATGGCACTTCTGTTTCTTTAATCTCACATTACGTACCACCCCGTCAAATTTCAAACACTTTAAAAAAATTCCAATGTTAATTCATTTTTTCCTTATTTATTATTTATTATTATGTATTACGATAAAATGTTCATGCATTAGTAGTCAACAAGTTTATCTATAGATTGGAAAACACACAAAAAGCGGGTAAAAATAAACCTTGCATCCAATTTCTAAACTACACGATTCTATTTCTACCGTCTGGACCAACTACTGAATACTGGACTCAAGACTACCCAAAATAACATCTCATAAATAGCCCACCTCTGTATCTATAGTGCAGGCTCGAACTTGACTTCGGAGTCGGCTAAAAAACTTCAAGTGAGGAGCTCTCATGATCTGATGTGCAGAGATTTGAAAGAAATATTAGGAGTGAAAAAAATGTAAACAAACATAAAAAAATGATGAAAATAAATAAATAAATAATAAACGGAAATAAAAAAATGGTAGAACCAGTCACCGGAACGTTATAGTATAATAACATCATGCAAAACGACACCACATTTCAATTGTAATGCATCTTCATAGAAAGGAGTTTAAAATGAAATGAAATCCTACCTCAATTTACAAGGTAACCACAGACAGACATTTTTTGACTTAAATATAAAGTGTTTACTCTTAATGGGTTAATTTGAAATTGATTTGTTAACGTTTTACCTTGGATTTCCATAAATTACCATAAACAACGTTCGTTAATTAGCATAAAAAAATATTGAGGAAAAACTGTTAACTTGCTTAAATTCGATTATCTTTTTACAAAAACCGGTACCGTATGGGAAATTTTGTTTAATGTTACACTGAAAATCATCTAAGTGGTTTTATTTGAAGAAATTTAATTCATATACCTCCCAATCGGATCGTTGATTATTAAAAGTATCCTCGACAAACTGCATCGTTTCGTCGGAATCTCGCCGCTGTTTCTGCTCATCATCACTAAATTCTTCTTCGTTCGTGATCAGTTCATAACCGAATTTGCGAATTGCTTCTTCGTCCAAATCGCCGTAAACATTTGGTGCCCAGTGATTGAAAAAACTGTACAAATCATCCACCCTGCAAAAATCCAATAAATTAAGCACCAAAACTCAAAATTGTGCATCAAAAATCAACAAATTTTACCTGTCTCTTGGAATGCTGAACCAATATTCGCGTTTCATTCGCTTCTTCCCGTATGCCATGATGGGAGTTGACTTATGAACTGGTTTGTTCAATGGTTTCCCCATCCGCAAGCAAAGGTAAAGAGGCGGATCATCGCAAGCTTTCGCAGGACGTGGAATTAATTCTTTAAAAAAAATACATAAAAGAAGAGTAAAATAAATAAATAGCGGTAAAAAATTTTTTTTTTTACTAAAACAGCATCCGAATAAAATAATAATGAAACGAATAAAAGAGTAACGTTCTAAAATGCAATAGTTTCCAGCTTTTTGCAATTCACTTGACACTTTTTCTTTATTTTAATCGCTTAAAAAGACTAAACTTGTCAAGTAAACTACAAAACGCATTCTTTTGTGAAGATTAAAGAAGAGACTGAAAAGAGACAAGTGAAAGGATTTCAAGTGGAAAATATTGTCTTGCAAGATGCACACATTTCCTGCAAAGCAAACTGCATCATCATTCATACACCTTTTTATTTTTATCAAACCAAACAAAAACAACTCAAGCGCAGCAGGCACATGCTATAAAGTGTTTCAATTGTCTTCAGGTAAATAATAAAGGAAACCACTCATACAGTGAGCATATACAAGCAAATGGCTTAAAACTGTAAAAATGTTGGATATTTTTTTCTTACTAACCAAACAGGCTGTAGTTTCGTAGAACTGTTATGGTATAAGAGAAACAAGTGACTATTAGTAAATGAATTCAATCGATTCGATTGGAATAGAGATCGATAAACGCGGTTTATGCGAGTATGTGATCTCTACTCACTTTCACACCCGTCAATTTCAAACAGAAAAAAATAAATTTGCAAATTGAACCACTCACGATCAATCGAAGCAAACAAATCCGGCATATCGTCAACTGATACGATACTCTTAAATCCGACTTTCCTCTCACGACTTTCGCCCATCGAATGCGGCCGCCTTTCTACTGACATAATTTGTGATTTCCCACTCGTCTGTCCATTTTCGTCGTAAAAAACTGAATTTCCTGTCATGGTCGTTTCGTGCACACTCGCCGGGCGAGTGTTGCTCTTTTTCGGACTGCCAGACGTGACTTCTTCCTGGCTTCCGCTTTCGTCAGCTGTTTTAAACAAGCCGCTAGAAAAGTCGACAAGAGTCTTAGGTGATGCTGAGGAGAAGATTTTCGACAGAGTTGACTGTGTGGGTTGCGTTGTGGAATTCGGCGGTGCCGTCGTTTCTGACAAAGATGAGAGTGGCGGGGAATTTTCTTTATCTTTTTCGCTACCACCAATCGATTCCATCCAGGTGAGAGGATATGACAGCTGCTTCAACGCTTTCATTTTGTTTTCAAATATATTAGAGTTTTTCCGTCGGAGAGATTCTTTAAGTACCTGTGTATTAAACAAAACAAAATTTTTTTTAGTCAAAAATATAAAAACAAGAGTCGAATTTCCAATCTTTTCCTTCACCTGTTCCGATGGAGTGGTTGCAGCTGCTGTCACTGATTGCTGTTGCTGCAAGGGATCATTATTTGATGGCAGTTCGTTTTGTTCTCCATCACCGCCATCGGAAATTGTAGTCGCCTCCTCAACAGATGCAGGCACTTCGTCCTTCTTAGGGATTTCCTGATTACATTCGGATCCAGAAACCGTCTCATCGGTTTCCATCTCTTGCGGTTTTGCATTTTCAGGTTGTTGTTGGGAATTTGTTTCACAAGGAATAATAGCTGCTTCAGTTGTTGTTGATGTTATTTCTGCTGATGTTGTTGTTGTTGTTGTTTCAGCATTTTTTGCATCTTCGTCCGCAAATACTTCTGGGTCTAAATTGCTCGTTGAATCTGATGTAGACATATGATGCAATTGCTTGATCAATTGATTTTCCCGAGAAGACGAATCTTCATCTGGTGTGACTCCTACATCCGACATGCTTCCATTTATCGCTTGAATCGAATCGGTGCGCCTATCTCTAGCAGATGCCAAAGTGTCTAAATTATTCATTGGCCACGATAAACGACATTCACGCGCGTGATAAACTTGTGGTGGAGAGTGAATCTGCATACTATAAAAATAAAAAGAATAAAAAAAAAATCAGATAAATAAATTTTTAAACGAGAAAAATCAATATATTTTACTTATTTACCTATCGCTAGGTGCATGGCTGACGTACATTGTAGCAATGTCATTATACATAGCAGCATTGACAACATAATCCATCGGGGCTATGACGCCGTACTTTTCAGCACCGTGTTCTATCACCAGCTGATCCGACACATTAGGATCGAACATCACAGCATTGGGTGTGACCAACAGAACCCCGGCAACGACTCCCTATAGAGGGGAAAAAATGAAATCATCTTGATCTCACCACCGATACCACAGCCATTTTGTTATTGTCTCATTATTTGGAAATTGTATCCAAAATTTTATCACAATCCCAGACGTTGAAAGGTTACACGTTAAGATGAAAAACGTGCGTGGAATGAAAAATCAATTTAATGAATGATTTTTTTAAAGCTTTTTTCTTTCTCAAATTAACTCTGGCTTTAAAATTGCATTATATTACAATTTTCAAATTTCAAAAATAATTTACCAACTTTAATAGCCTTGAAATGTTGTTTTTCATTTTTCTATATAATTTCCAATAATTGTTAGGCGTTTTCTTTTTTTACTCTCATTACCTGTCCATCAGTGATGTGCCGAACGTTTATTTTCAAAAATCTTTCGATGCAATCTCTGTCTAAATTCCTTTCTTCATCCTCGGTTAAAATGTGAGTTTTCGGAGAAAGCGGTGGTGACTGAACCCTTTCCACATGACCAGGTTTAGGACTTTTGTTCGAAATATTTTGGTGTTCCTTAAAAAAAAACAAAAAAAACATGTAAAAATGTTAAATTACAGTAACATAAATATAAAAATAAATCTGATATCGTACAGAACATTCACACTGCGTAGTTGCTACCATATTTAAAGCAAACCACACAACACCGACACACAAGCTTGTTTGATTTTACTGTTCGCTACATAAACAGTATGTACAAGTCGTGAACCGCTCGTAAAAATACATCGAAACGTCCATGAGAAAAACTGGTTCAACAAGAGAGACAATGGCCCATAGCTAGTAATTTTGCGGTAAACGATTTCGTATACATTAACAAGTCTTTAAAAAAAATCGGACTCAAGGTTATATCGGTATCACTTCAAAATTTTGAAATTTATGTTGTAAACACTGCTATAATTACACTTTTGCTTACAATATTTTATTTGTAATCACGTAAATAGAAACGATCGAGTTTGTAAACACATTGCAAATAAAAATCAAATTTTAATTACTGACATAAATTGGAATTCTTAAAAAATTAATTATTCTCGAAAAATAATTAATCAAATGCACGCGCAAATGCTTCGGGCAAATTTTAGGATAAATAAAAAAAAAATTTTCCAGTAAACCACAAAACTTTGAAGATAAATTTGCAAGTGTTTCCAGGAAATAAAAAATTACAATTCAGCGATCGTCTCATTTCCCATTGATGTTCACTCGCGCGCAAAACTATACAAATTCTCTTGATTTGACTTCTGTTTCTTTGATAAGCCGTAGACTTTTTTTTTTTTTTTTTTAATTTCCGTCTCCCAATTTCCCCAAACGACATCCCACGGACTCACTCAACCATATTTGAGCAATGGTCAACAAGAACGGGAGCTAATGTAATTCACGATCGATTTAATACAATAAGAAATCAAATATTTACTTTATAACTTTGCAAAACTAATTCGAAAGAAATCGATAAAACCCTGAAAAACACTTTTCAATATTAAAGTCACCTAACTCGGGAAAACACTACACACCTGATTATCTTCTCCATCCCCACAGCTTCCCACGTCGGCGACATCCAATGATTGGTCTTCGGATTCGGAATTCTTTGCTGGTACAAACAAAGCCTGAAAAAAAATATTGAGTATTAATTTTTATTTATTTTACGACGTAAAAAATCTAATTTCCACATTACTTGATCCGGGAATATAAAACGACTCGCCAGACGGTTTAATTTAACTAGTTCTGAAGGTGTTGTATCATATCGTGCAGCAATTCCTGTTAACGTGTCAGAAGATTTTACCTAAGAGAAAAATAAAATTGCACTCATCAATCACGTTTCCTCTTTAACTCACAAAACTTGTTCACAAACTTTATAATAGAAATTTGCAATGCAAATGTCTATCATTTCAAACTTAGTGCAGCTGTTATTGGTAAATTCGTGTAATGGTTCGTGTCAGGTCATTCACCACTGGCGATTTATATAGAAATGCGTTCAACCGCATTTGAACAAGGAACGCAAACAACCACGAAAAATAATAGAAACTGCCATTTCATCTAATGACGCTCATAACTATTTTCAATCCATCTCTTGGGATCCTTTTCTCGCAAATAATTTATAGATATTGCGGAATTCTTTTGCTTTTAGGCCTTTTTATTTATTTTGTCTCTAATTTTTCTTCCCATTTCGTAAATCTTTAACGACAATATTAATAAAGGCTCAGAAGCCAATCAATTTTTGCGGGCATGTTGGTTTATTCAAAGAAAACTATGCGAAAAATTTAATTAAGCCTTTAGTAAATAAGCGAAATGCAAATTATAAACTTTGTTACGAAACCTTAATAATACAATAAGGAAAAAAATTGGAATTAATTAATCATCGAGTCCCTTATCGTCAACAAATTTTGCTTTAATTCACAGTATCAGGATGTGGAATGTCGATCGCACAAATTAATTCGTTTTTGCCATGCAAATATAAACTCGCATTCACATACAATCAGCGTTATCTCACTTTTTTGCATCAAACATTTGCGAATGAGTAATGAGGTGATTACTTTGTCGTTTATGCAGCCCTAAAATACATTTATTATAGTTATTATGCATTACTTTTAATTTGATCATGTTAGTTCCTTTTGTTTTCAATTGACTCATCACCGACTAAATAGTCAAAGACATTTTTAATGTACTTTTTATTGTACGTACCCATCATAACGGCGAGTCCGAATATCCATGTCCCGAGGCTCGCAAATGTACGCAACCGTGCGAAAATTGCATTTCTAGCAAAAGTACATCATTTGCAGGCTATTGTGCGCAACAGTGATGTATTTTTTAGAGTAATACGATTTTCGCAAAGTTGCGCACATTTGCGAGCTTTGGGACATGTATTTTCGGACTCTCCGCATCTAGAGGATTCGTAATCATCCTAACTCATGCGAAATTGATGTAACTGCAATCGTACCATTTTTATTAGATAACTTAATTTCCTCGAGAATAGTGAGTGAAGTTCTGCATTTTAAAGTTAGTTATACAGCTGTAACTCTGGTTTTCTGGCTTTGTTACACTACTTATAAAAATAAGGTGAACCAATGAAAAACTTAGTCTTACAATAAGCTCCGCCCCTTAATGCAAGTCATTTAGCAATTTCATGTGAGACTGTTGTTCTTGCTGCCACCTTTATTTCTAGTGTAATTTTATAACAGAAAACCTCCTGCGCAAACATCCAGTATCTTCTTGCCCCTTACATTATTTTATAACTACAAGAAATTGCTTTAACATAACGCGAAACCTCTGTGCGCAAACTCAAATAAAATTTTGGGAAAAAAATTATGATGCACCGAAATTTTCGCACTTTTGCATCTGCGTTTGAGAAATTGGAAGGATGATCACAGATGGCTGTAGTCTAGTCTGTAGTGTTCTCGAGATCACAAGAGAACTCTTACCCTAATTGAATTCTACTCTAAAATGACCACAAGCTAATTAACAAAACAAAGAATTAAAGTTGAGTGAAATTAGTTACAAGTTTTTATTGAGAAGTAAAACTTTTCATTAGCATTACCTACTAAATTTCCAGAAAGGGAGCAAAAAAAAAAAAAGTGACAAAAGAAAGAGACCAATAAGCCTAATTAATGTCCGAGGCATAAGGTTAATGTGCTACTTGAGAAACCAGAATTTATACCAAAGATTAAGTTAATATCTAAATTTCAATGCAGCAGACACTCGATAAGAATGCAGTTTTGGTCTCCCTTTTTCCTGCACGTCGACCCTTAAGACACATTAGGTGAAATTGGCTTTTTTTTGCTGAGTGAGTTAACAAAAGAAACTTGAAACCGAGATTGAAAATTTATCAAGTTTCCTCCTAAACTTTCAAATTTTCTGCCCCGTGATCAATGATTTCATATATAAAAATAAAAATGAGACATGTCTCGTTTGAAAAACAGTGCAACCGGTCGGTCTATCACTGTCAGAAGATAATTATCTACAGGCACACGGGTCTTTCATCTTCACTGAAGCCAGCCAGGCTTCATCAGTAATTTGTGTCTGAGCATTAGATCCCATCGATCTATAGGGAATATTTTGTTTCCATCTATCGACATTAACACACGAGCCACGTGCCAATTTTCCTAACTCCTAATTAAACATCGAATTGATGATAAAGTAAACATACTTCCAAGAAATATCTTTTCTTCTTAATTTAGTAATAAAAGTTATGGGCTTATTTTATTACCCGCCAGGCTCACTTTCGCGCTTAACGTTGGGAATATCGAGTTTGACTATCGACTAATCGGGTGTGGAAGTTTATTTCGAACGTGTTCGATACTTCATTTGACTTTTGACTATCAAAAGACCTCATTAAATCACCGTTTTCTGACATTAACACTCAAATTTCCCGTTGAATGTTTACTGTAAACATTGATAAATGTTGCTATGGATTTTTTTTTACGAGTTTTGGTGTTTTAATCAAAGTTGCCGTCCTCGGTCTGCTGGTTTAAAATTTCAATCCGTTTATGAATCATCAGACTAGTTAGTTTTATCTAATCTTAATTACAAATTCCATTCGAACTCATTTCCGTGCATAACTTATTTCCTAGCTAAGTTGTTTCTTTCTCTTATCCTAAAGTCTATTTTTAAGCGTTAGAAAATTTATAAAAAGCCTCTTCCTTTAAAATTCTCGCTCTAGTGGCACAAAATGGGAGACCCAGTCAACCCCCTTCAGATTTATATGGTCACAGGTGTTTTCAGATGAACTTTTATTGATTTTTTTTTCGTTACTTGTAATATCATTTTTCTTTTCTTAGCACGGAACCCTAAATTGAAGAAACTTGCTCCATTTATTCAAGGTAAAGAATACAAATAATAAATTCCAATATCGGATGATTTATGAAATGGTTATTAATTATTTATGATAACTTTTTCTCTCGTTATCAATATCAAACAAACCATTATAATCCTTCTATCACTCGATGTTTATCAACCAGGAAATGACCATTTTTCCGACTCACTGACCCCATTTTTTTAAGGTAAGGCAATTAACTGTTTTTTGAATATATTTAACACTTCCTCATGCAATAAATTTACGGATCGAAGCAAACATAACGGGTGTCATTGAAAATTGCATTCAATTACAGAAATCTCTAATTTTCTCGTGTGTTTTTCGTGAAATTAGTCTGCTTTGCAGTTAAGCCAGCAGCTGCAGGTATTTCTCGTTGCAAAGTTTATAAATCCTCATTTACGACATAGAATGAATAAGTAGAGAAAAAAGCCGATTAAAGAAACCTTGCTTGTGTGAAACCGTGAAATAAAATCTAAATCCCTTTAATTACCAAGGGAAAAAAAAGTAATTTGAATATATCGACTCTTAAAGAGACGAATTTTCATTTTTAATCTGGTAATTTCTTTTTTTTCCTTGAAAAAATATTTTTTCCTTTACTTAAAATGCAACTAAATATGGATGTTTAGGGCGCAATGGATGAAATGTATTTTCTATTTCCGTATGTCAAACCAGGACAACGTTCTTCGACGATTTTTCAACTTTAACTAAAGATTGCTGTCATCAGATTCATTCTAATGGACTCACCGTGTATGTGATAGTTCCACTCGGTTGTGTCATGGTTCGAGTCACCTGCTTCCTGTCTCTTTTCTCATCATCTTCATGCTTGCATGGTTCTAAGAGAAAATTAGAATCAAAAATAAAAAAAATATATTAATTACAGTGCAACATTAAAGCCTACAGAGAGATGAAATAATATTCCGTGGAGATGCAATGTGGGTGGGTGTGCGGGAATTATCGCGCATAAAAATCGAGAAACTCGGGTTTATTCGCCTTTAAATTTACCATTAAAAAAAGAAGGAAATAGATACCTGTTTTAAATTCATGACCGTGTTCAATTCACTTTTGAATTGTAATGTAAGAGAAAAGTTTCTGACAAAGTTCACTTATCAGCAAGCGAAACGTCACTCAAAACAGACATTGGATTCGGCACGGCTAGATCGTATTACAATATAGTAAGTAACAAACTCGACAAAATTCGATTGAAAATCGTAAAATAAAAAAATTCTCACTAAATTTAATAACATAATTTGCACATTCCTTTATTGGCATCTCGATATTAATCCCAAACCTCTTTTTCCCCTGTCAATATAAACCAGAATTAATTCCCGCAAAAATCAATGCCCTTAAAACAGGTAATAAAGAACTAAACCACATTTAATTATTCATAAAACCAGAAAAAAAATTACACAGAAAAAAAAAAACCAAAAAACCAAATTAAACACACCAAAAAAAAAAAAAAAAATCTTTGTTTTAAGTGCAGGAATAAAAAGCTGCTGCTTGATAAAAGTGGAGGATCTCAACTTGAAGCTCGAGAAAGCTTTAATAAACCGCTCTTTTGCTTATCCCCGAAGGCCATGAAAAGGTTGATGGCCATGACTGCAGAATGGATTCTCGAACACTTCAATGTCAGCTGCACGAGTCAGCAAAATGCACACTGTGCTCGTTTGATTGGCTCTCGGCCAATTTTCAGTCCATTCTTCAGCCTACCATAATTCTGGCTTACGACACTTGGAAACAGATTCGTGTAATTGTGAGGGAATGTTCGAGTTGTTTGTTGATAACAAGGTCGCAACTAGTAGCTCGCACATTTTGCCACTCTGATTTCCCAATAAGTGCCATTCAATTCCTTTGTCGTGGGACCCGACTGCCGAGGGAAACAATTGCGAATTGATGTTTTCCTTTGCCCCTAATCGCATATCATCAAAAATATTTTCCCCACATTTGCTAACAACTTTCGATTGGTTCACTTGTTAGAAATTTTTTTCTCTCTCTCTCTAATTTCCATATGGAAATAATAAAGGCGCAGTGATATAAGAATAATTAGGCACATTTCACTTACCAAATATAGCAATTGCACTAAAAGGCAGAGACAGTTAAGTGTACGAAGCATTTAGTCGAGCAAAGTGTTGTATGATGCAGGCCACCACCAAACAGACACAAGAGAAACCAACTGTCACATATGGTTACGATATTAAAACAACTGTTTCCCATCACCCGCTCTCTGACACACCACCATAATTAATATTTTTATACGACTTGTTCGCATATGGAGGAAACAAAGTTGTATAGCATGAAACTTTGACGACGCTCTTCGTCCATTAATAAAATTACTATAATAAAGAGATATTTTTGCCTTTTAAATTTTCTTTTAAAGTGACGCATTACTTCGTATCGATGTTTAACACGTAGTAACAAATTATTTTAACAGTTTTCTCGTATCTTCCGCTCGTCGTGAACAATCTCGGAAGAAATTCCCTCGTAAATAACTGTCAAACCTCAGTTTATTACAGTTATTATTCAGTTCATCGCTCTCGGGAAGAAAACAAGCACTTTAGTGATCATTAATCAAAATTATGGATCTTTTATATCACTTTAAAAATATTTTAATCATTCAATTCCAATGTGATGACCGAATGGATAAAAAGTGCAGTGACTTCTTCAGCGATAAATTCGAGTGAAAATTTTAAATTTAAATCAAATAAAACTAAAAAGGCAAAACTTGACGATCCATCAATTTCAATATCATCATCCTATGCGCTTACACTTTATTGATTTGTTAAAAAATAAAAGTAAAAAAAATAGAGAGAGAAGTTGGGTGAAAAAAATCAATACAGTTTGCACCTGCACAAACACATCAAAGTGAAAGAAAAATATCTAATAAGAGAAAACGCAGCAAATTGCACGTGTTGGACAACCGCAGTAAATTATTCATCGAATAAACGATGCTGATCCCGCATTTATGTATTTCTATCGCTCGAATTACAAAATTGTTTGGTTGTCAGATTTCAGAGAGAAGAAAAAATGTTTTCAATAACAATTTCTTTAAAACAATTCCAAAATTGTCGTCCCATTATATTCCCTATGGCGGATGAGATGTTTTCAACGCAGCGTTCTGCAGGGAAGCTAAGGGGCTGCTGCATATCTCAAATTGCTAACTTTTTTTTTCTTTTCAAAACCATTTGCAGACACTTGTTTGAAAATCTCTTATGTAAATGTCTCTCTTATCAAGAAAAAAGGTTTTCAGGCAGCCGAAGAGAGTAAGATAAAAAAGAATCGAGTGCGTCTTGTCAACTGGTTCCACGAAAAGAAAGAAAAAGAAAAATCTTTAAACTATAGTTGCAATGACATTGTACGAATGTCTTTTTTTTGTAAGAGAGGGTTTTGCATGAAAAGGTAAACAAAAGATGCATTCTTGGTATGGTAAAAGTCATAGTATCTTAAATATTGATTTTTAAAGTAATTTTTTTTCCCTTTTCCATTTTTTTTGCCATGTTTTCAATATTAAATCAATTTCGTTATAAATCTCTTCCTTCTAGTTCTTGCGAGTATGGATTTCAGAAATCTTATTTCAAGTAAAATATCACTCGCATTCGATCTGATAAACTCATTTATCACGTTCCTTTAATCAAATTGTTCTTTCTTTTCTTGTTTTTCGATCAGAACGTCAATTAAGAGAAATCTTTCGAGTTTTAATTACAAGAACTCACTGTCAGTCGGAACTTTCTTCTGAAAGAAATAAACTCAAAAAATAAGTAAAGGAAGGGAATGGAAATACTAAATCCGTGGGTAGTATTAAATAATTTCAATTTCACAACGCAAACAAAACCCTCAAATTGCACTAGGGATCAATATTGAACTTTGGAGATGCACATTTGTGACAAACTGTCAAAACGTAGAAAACGCAAAACTATCCGATTTTTTTTTGAGTTTCATTACATCTAAAACCAGGTGGCAGCATGTTTAATGATGTTGACAAGTGTTTTTAAAGGCAGTTATAAAACTTTTAATACAAACCAACATCATAAAAATGAAAATTTCTTTCTCCGTTTATTTTCTAACCCATTTCCCGCCTTTTTCTTGGGTCACCGACTTTAAAGCCTCCAAATCTACACCAATATACGCTGTGTAAATAAACTATACGCTCATTTACTGCCAAACTTGAGGGAAAACGTGACGGCAATACTTCTTAGACGTCTGTAGTAAAAATTTAATGTCAACAAATCAAATCCGTGCATGAAACAATATGAAGAAAAAAAACGAAACCAACGGCTCTATCACGTGATAAACTACCTTCTTGTTTATTTATAATGAAATAAAACAAGAAAATGAAAAACAATTTCGTTTTTTTTATCTTTTTCAAATTGCTCTTTTCGAGAGGCAAAAATATTCTTTAATCAAATCATTTTTTTTATCATATATAAAAAAGCAATATCTAATCGAAAACAATAGCACACTCTAAGATAAAAATAGCCGTTATCAGGGAAAGGAGACAGTTTTAATCTGATTAGTTGCAGATCGCATTTCTAGATGAGATTATTGCAGTTGATGAAAAAAGTTTAACATTTGAAAATAAAAAATAACTGTTACAACCCGTTAGAAAATAAATGCGCAATAAGAAATTAAAGGTGCAGTAATATCTCGATCGTGCGATTGTCAGATTTCCACCCTTGTCGATGCTTCAAGGTCAGAAAACAGTGATCGAACGCCAATGGGGGGCAGAAAGAGAGTGGGAGAGAGAGGAAGGTTGTTTTCCTCGCAATTCACTAATAGCCGTAAATCGCAATGGGGGCTGAACGCAAAGGGCAATTATGATTAACTTCGCAACAGCCCTCATCTTTGAGCCCCATTTTGTTGGTTTTGGCTTACCTGTGGCTGATTTCAAAATCAGCTTGGCATGCAGCTTTTGGTCCGATGGTAAATGGATTAAATCTTCACCCGTTTGCGTATTCATCGTATTCCAATCAAAGGCAGAATTGCTGTAGCCATGGCTATCAACGGATTTCACTTTGCTCCTGAAAATAATAAAATAATTGAAGTTTGAAAGGTTTCGTTTACCGAGTGTTTGATTTTTAATTTTGGGGATTTTACAGAGTAATATTGAGAATTTTATTGGGGCTTAATTGTTGATTCGAACCGGTTGTCAAAACACGATGTTTATCCAAATGTAACTCGATTAAACAAGCTTTGATGAGAATGGGCCGTTACTGGGGTTTATGATATGTGACTTCATTTAAGTTAAGCCTTTGCCTTTCATAATAGTTTTCATCATTTCCACTAGAGCGATATTTGTGAAAGTGGTTTTGGGTTAGGGTTAGGAAATAAAGTTAGGAGTGGTGTCATATCGTCGTGTGATAATCGTAAAAAGAACAGCGCATAAGGTAAATAAGAGATTTTTTTGACATTTGACAGTACTTGCTTGTACGGGCTACGGGGGAATAAAACTTTTAAAATTCCGTTTTTAGCTGGTTTTTTAAACGGCTTTTTCACATTGACACAGCGGTATTAATTGATAGAACACACAAATATGACACTGAAAAACATGTTTGTTGATTTTGTTATGAGTAATTTCTAAAATCAGGGTAAAAATTCAAAAAATTCTAGATTTGGAGTTCATCAATCAGTATTATTTCGTCGAAATCATCCTTCAAGGCACCGATTCGCAGCAAAAACGAAGAATGATGAAGAAAAACCAATTTATTTTAAAAATAAAAATATAAAATAAAAATAACAAACCCTGTAGGGATGACATATGATTTACTGCCCTTGCTACCACTCGACACTTGTCCACCTTTCTTCCTCCTTAAAAAATAAAATAAAAAAAAATAAAAAAATTATTATAAATTTTTATTTCTCGCCCTTAAAACCTTATTTTACTTAAAATTTAATAAGTGAGTAAACCTCCTTTTAACTAGACTTGGAAATTGCACATTTCTAACGCAATTCCCTACTTCTAACTTCCCTTTTTTCATTATATAAACTAATGCATAACAGATGTCCTTAATGCGTACTTAACCTAAACATTTTCCACATATAATTAACGATTTTCAATTACTTAAAGTCGCATATTTAAATAAGTCATTGCTCGAGTCAAAATGAACTCTGCTAAGTATTTTGCATAAAATTCAAACTTACAAGAAAAGTGCGAGAAATTCCTTCATCTTAATAACTGTGTGACATGTGCGACATGACTGTTCATCCAAAAAAGTATAACTGGCTTCTCGTACTGTCAAAACGAACCTTTTAGGCCTGTTCAGACTATCTAATCACAAACTAAACCATGACCTGAAGAATCATCTGATATAACCAATCTTTGACCTCATACGTGTTCGAACGCAGCTTCGCATATCTCTTTTTAAGACTGAGTCTGCAGCGACTGCGACACGACAGGATGTTTTTCGTATGAGTAATAAAAATAAATGAAAATAAAATAACGGATTAAAATTTTTTCGATAACAGATTTTTTTTTTAGGGTAAATTTTTTTTTTCTCACATTTGTCTCGGCGTAGTGAGCACAACCTTGATTTTGTCGCCTAAGAATTGAAAGGAAGGAAATGGACATATGAAGTGATAAAAATGAACACTGCGCTGTTAAATAGACAGCAGGAAACGGTTTGGTTCCGCATTTTATAAAGAAAAGTTGAATGAAATGATGAAACCCAATGGGATTCACGATGAAATATTTTTTTTTTTCAAGATTAAATTTAAAATGGAAAAAATAAAACAATCTTCGAGTTCTGTATAGAACATAGGCTTTAGGAAACAATTCCAATAAAACGTTCTCGATTGATCAGAATACAGAAACAACACCAAATGAAGCAAAAACTCAGACACTCAAAGGAAATAAGGAAAGCCAGGTGGTAAAAGGTAAAGAAAGCTAAAGAGCCGCAAAGCAAAACAAAGTGAAAGAAAAACAACGACCAAATCCCCAAAGAACTGAGCACAACGTGACTTGCAATTGAAAATACGATTTAAAAAAAATGTTTTATTTTTATTTCTTTTACTTAACTAATTACTTTCCAAATTTAAATTTAAACCTGCTCAACATTTGAGGTAAACTGGAAATTATGGGTCCGTATTTATTGTTATTGTACAGTTCAAACAGAGGAACACCGACGATGTTGTAATTCGTGGGAACCGCTATTCTTTTTCTCGTACCGAGTTGTACTAGAAAAAAGTCTATTCGTTCTTTCGGCTGCATGACATTTGGGGGTATGAAAGGCTTGGGCTTATGATCGAAATTTTGGTTCCACCACGTCCCGAGAGGTTCTTCGATTATCCAGTCCTGCTGGACCGTATCTTGTCTACCGAGCCAAACGTTGAGAATTCTTTTCAAACCTTCTACGTCACTTTCGCCCGGTTTTAGTTCTCCTCCAGGTAGTTTGAAGAATTCAGTCTCCGTCCCCAATTGCAAGAGCAAAACAAGTGGGAAATCATGTTCGTGTACCAATAAGACTCCTTCGACCGACCGTCGCATGCCAATTTTGACAAATTCCTTTTTCCAGCGTTCGAGATGGGTGTTCAAAGAACCGCCATCTCTATCGTGCAACGCTTTCTTAGCACCGAAAGTGTAGGAATCCAATGGGTACAATTCGACAATCCTGTGTAATGGATTGGATGGATAATTTCCGGTAGACGACACGTCCATGTTATCAAGAATAGACGTTATTAAAAATGAGAAGGGGTGGCAATCGGCTGTATGGGGGCGCTTTTTATAAAGATCCACACCTAAGCTTAAAGGTGATTGGTTGGTTGGTTGAACGTTATGTTAGACGCAATTGGCTGGTTTCGTTTAACGTAATTATTATAAAATTTATAAATTTATAAATTTGTATTTTCAATCTAGTTCAGGAAAATTCACCTAAAATAAAATCAAGTTTCACGTTTCACTTCGAAGAATCCATAAACTCAAACAAAAAGGGGGAAAAAAAAGTTGTATTACAGCATTTTCAGCTGGCGAAACAAAAAAAGAGAAAAAAAATGGCCGTGCGATTTGTCCTGAATACCAACATTTAACAAGGCTAACCCACACATTACAACTAGAAAGATAAAAAAATAAAAATAAACCAAGTAGGTCGTATTTCATCATTACACGATAAATGGATGAAATAAATAACGGATTTTTTGCTTCCAATAAAAAAGTCATCTACAGAGTATTGTAGTTTTCTTTATAATTTTACAAAACATCGGAAAAACACACAAACAATTCATTCACACTACCTTTTTCCTCGGTATAATGCTGGCAATGACGCAGAAACATGGTAAAATTTATTCCATTTCCAGGGCAAGACAAGTGTATTAACATGATAAAAATTTTCCATATTAAAAGTGACATTGGGCAGAATGATAAAAGTGAATAATAAACAAATGCAAACCTCACGAGACTTACAAATTACAAAGTATGAATTTAACCATGCAGTTCACAAACAGTCTTAACTTTGCAACCCAAAAAAAAAAAACAGGAAAACTTTTTTCCACTATTAATTTACTTATCTGAGAAAGTCACAATCTGTACAGTGTACATGACTCCCATGGTTAGTTACTTAATTCAGTGATTAGATGTCATTAGCTACGTGACCCAACTCGCACATTTCCTTTAAAAAAAACTTAGAAATAAAAAAAGAAAGGCCAGATGACTAGATACTGATTATAAAGAACGACCGCATTAAAATTTATATACAGTACACAGTACATTATGGATAATAAACTTCCAACAAAAAAAAAAAAAATTCAAAAAAACTTACCTGAATCTATTCCATAATTTACTAACACCATTCTTAGGTTTGGCTGAATTCATAACCAAGTGATGAGTTATTGGTGTAATAGCAGAAGCAGTTGTTTCAGCCATGACAGCCGGTTCCGGTGTTACAATTGTTATCCCGACAGTAGTCATGTTTTACTCGGAAGATTCACATTGACACAGCCGTAACCAATTTTTTTTTGACCATTAGTGGGTAATTACTGTTTAGTAAATGATTACATGCTGCGATATCAAAACAAATTGCAAAGTCACTTTGAAAATGTTTTCTTTAGCTTTATATAAACTAGAGATGTCTCTAACACGGTATCCATTCGCTAGAATAAAACAAGACAGAAAAATTGCATCGGCTTTAAACTGTCGGTGTATGCATGCAGGTTTCTTAGTACGAGAGAATAAAAATATCCTAATGTTGTTTGTTGCACTCTCAGCAGACAAGTTCTCCTGAGGTCAGACTGCACTTGAGCTACATGAAAACGAGGCTCTGACAAAATTGAAATTCTAACCCGAGGGCTGAAATGTTTTTTTTTTTAAAAAAAAAAGGAAAGGCAAATGCACAAGCACCAGACCAAGACCTCAAATTGAAATAATGTCCTTTTGACCAGGATTTGTGTGCACAGGAATTGCACACTTTTCACTTTACATTCCTTACACTTGTCCAGACAGTGACATTACCACTATTGCATACCAATGTTTATTTATTTGATTCTCCGCCTTTTCCATTTCATTACTTCAATTTACACTTGCCAGTGAATTTCAATGGATTCTATTATCGTTTTCTGCTTTATTTATTCACGTGTATCATCTTTTTTTAAACTTTTAATTACTTAATCTAAAATGTTCATCAAGGACGCCCGCCCGTACATGTAAATGCAATTCATCGCAAGCACTTCCAAATTATTCATTTAATTTCTATAATTAACCCAAATTAAACTAAAAAAAAACTACGCAATTACCACTTGCTTGATAATATTTTGTTAGGAGGAAAAAAAATCTTATCATACGAATAAAATGTTAAGAAATGTTCTGTCATGCATTAAAATTGCAATTAAAGTTTGAGATAAATGAATATATAAATAAATAATCCTGTTTTGGTTCTGAGAATCGTTAATAAGTCATCATGAGATTAAAGTCGACTCAGGTATCGAATTGTTTTAATCAAATAAAAAGAATTCTAAGAACGGTTTGATGCATGCAGAAACTCGTGTCTTAATCTCTCAGGAATCAATTTCTCGCATATCGAAATCATTCATCCCTTAATTTCCCATAATTCACTGCAATAATTCTTCATATACTTCCTAATCTGTTGGAAGCCTCCATCGAGTCAACATTCATTTGAATTCATCAGGCATTTGCATGTCCTCGTGTCAAGGTAACTCAACATTTTCCAATAACATCACTTATCCCAACACAATAGCTGCAATTACAATATCGTGGACAAGTGTAAAACCCAATCCCAGATAATGCAGCTCAAACAAGATTTAGAATTATAAAATAACCTGAAATTATTTTGTATTTCCCTATCTACCTTTAGCAATTTCATGCTTCACGGTTTATGATAAAAACGCAACAAGAAATTACCATAATTCCATGTAAACAAAAGTAGATTTTGCTTTAAAATTTCACTTTTCTAATTATTTATTTGCAGTTTGTAATGAATCGAGAGTCTTTACACTGCGGTCGAAGCGAGTTCGGTAGATTCCCTGGTGGAAAATGAAGTAAAATGGGATTTGGAAAAGCGATGTCGAAAAATAAAAGTTGAAATCGTAAAAAGGGGGGGATTTTAATTGTCAAGTTAGAATTGAAATGAAAATGAAGAGTGGCTCCACTTTAAGTAATTTTTAAAGTCAGCTCCTTTTAAAAACAGAAAAATGGGGTCGTTAAAAATGTTAATTCGCAAATTAAATTGCATCAAAAGTTAGGCGACGAGTTTATAAATTATAAATTACAATTCTCCAAACTTTTCAAACAGAACAAAAATCCCTTTCAACAGTTTGCATGAGTGGAATTACAAAATGATGAGTGAGTGAATTTCATTCCGACGTTTCCACCAGCAGGCACTAAACTAAAATGTCCCAACATTATAAAAGCGCAGAAATAAAATTAAATCAGCGTGAAGAATGAAGCCACCACCATTTTACTCTCACTTCTGCAGTATAAACCGTCGACACTAAACTTTAAACTACGACCAACTACAAATTGCACCAATCTCGTACATACATACTACCAGAGGAGAAAAAATGCCACAATTAAACGATTAATTTTTAAACCAGTCTCTAAATAGGAAAAAAATTCTAAACAGGTTAATGACAGGAAGTTAAAAAAACAAGTTGGATAATAAACCTGAGAACGTTAGAAATATTTTTAGAATTAAGTTATAAAATGTGTGACGCCCTCATTTAATAAAATTTATTAAAAAATTATTTTTTTTTAGACTATTAGAATTTATAATTTTTTTTTAATAAAAAAAAAAATTGAGTGTGTTGAAGGTGATAGTTATTTGTCGTAACTAGTAAAGAATGTCGTTAAAGCCATGGTCATTTTTTTCTTTTTTCATTACAAAATTAAAGTTGATCACCCAGTTTTTAATTTTTTGATATTTTTTAATGTTGATTTTGATTAACACTCGACCAGTTTAACCGTTACACTTTAAAGTAGAAAAAAAAAAAAGTGTGGTGAGCTATTTTACAATCACTGCGTTTCCCCTGAACGGATAATCCAATTGATTCAATCCGTAGCCAACAAATATTGCATCCACCGGATTTTCTTATAGCTGGGCACTAAGGCAATAGTGCAACGTCGGTGGCAATATTCAAAGAAGGGGAAAAAAAAAGATTATTTGTGTTTGAAGTTGCCGTCATGCATGGAAAATTCGTTAGATTGTTGAACTTGTATGTGACGCCTTGCAAATCGTAACTCCAAACATGAATTTCTTTTTCTTTCTTTCATGGCTTTGCATCCTTAGATTTTACCAACCATGAAAATGATCCGAACCAGTGGTAAAATTTTCATGCGCAGTTTAAAAATGGTGACCACAATACTAATGCTCCGCAAAGTGCATCTCAGGATACCAATAGCGTTTGTAATATGGTACGACAATAATATAAGTTACTCTCGTTTATGGGTCCTCCAAGACCAATTAGCGGATTGGCTAAAACCATCGCACTTTCAATTCAGAACGTGAAACAAAAGCCACACGACCTTTAGCTACCAGTTGCTTTACCAAACTTTGTTGTTGTTGTTGTTTATCCACCTAAATTCGTGTTTTAATCAATAAATTCCAGGAATCAAGTCACTAAATCCCCCAATAAGCATTTAGAATATTATATTCAATCCCAGTTGTATTTCCACATAAAACAAATGAATTTTCCCATAAAATCTGTAAGGATCCTGTTGCATCCTTGCTATGGGTGCAACTTGAACTTCATGATTATAACTAAAGTAAACAGTTCCATTTGTGAAACAAGAGGACTAGGCCTTCTGCCTTTAGAAAAAGACTGTGGCAACAGTCACTCACCTAGGGAGTAGTACTCTTGCAATAATAACAGTTGCAAGCATGTATCTAAATTGCGCCAAATTCAAATCCCAAAATACAGATAAAGACTTCACCACAGATCGCTCTTTAAAAACCATAGAAATTGCAACTTTAATACGACATAAGTCTAGTTTCAACCTCCCAGGAGGCCATCTTCATATTAAACTACATTGTAAACATCCTTCTTGACTGGAAAAAAATCACAGTGGTGATTTTCTCCAAACTAATTCTAAAAAGCAAAATAAAATCAAAAAAAAAATTAATTCAACTCGCCTGTACCCATATCCATGAACAGCAGCGTAGAGTGGATTCAACGCCAAGTGTGGCGATTCTTCAGTCTTCTCGGATAAGGAACGCAACTCCATGGGCACCGCCACCTACGAGGGGCACCATAGGATAAAATCCAACAACCAACCAAAGGATAGAGAAAAAACAGGAAAAAGCAGAAGCAGATTTTTTAGAAAAATACAAAGAAAAGCAAAGAAATTCAAAGAGGAAATGAACGGCACGTAGCTTGATGACAAACTCAGGACAAATGGTTTTAAAAATTTTAATTATTTATTTTTTTTTTTTACCCATTAATATTTTCAAGGGTTTAGTTGAATCCACCAACTGTTATGTCAGGCTTGACTTGCTTCTGAGAAAAAAAATTCAAAACGGTAACAAAGATTTTCTTTATATATGCATGTAAGTAAAAATTCTTAAATTCTTTGCTTCGTTTTTAATGGAAAATTGCAGCTTGAAAAAGAAAAACTTTTCTATTGAGCAAATCAATTGAAAACTTCAATAAAACTTTACTTCATTACTTTCCACACCAAACCTTAACAGACTGCGCTAACAGCCCAAACGTTCCATTTTAACCATGCTCAAAAAAAGATAAAACACAACTTGTTCTGGGTATTGATTGCGCATGCACTTTAATCTAACTCAGAACGACTAGAAAGTGATAAAAATGGGTGTTTTACTTCTAATAACAAATTTTAAACACAATTCCTTGCGTCTTCTACAGTATAATCAATTCTCCCCAACGTCTGCTTCAAAATAACCACCCAGGGAAGGAAAATCAACATGGCCACCTGTCAAGCACACCTTTAAACAATTTTTTTCTCTTTAAAATTAATCAATCCCATAAAAAATAATTTTATGAATAAGAAATAAAATTCAATATGACTTTGAACATACTTTTGTATGAAAATAAAAAACGCCATAAAAAATTATATAGCATAAAAACATATTGACTCTTTCACACCATCGAGCCTTGTTGCTAAATTCGCTCGATAATTCTTCTAATACTAGTTTTTCCACCACACAAATCACGTAGTTCCTAAAACCACTTATTACCTGTTAATTACATTCCTAAGATTGATCTCAGTTCATATTACCAGCATCCCTTAAAAGACTTTCCATGAGTCGAGTCGCGCAAAATGTTTTATTTATATCTACATTTGATGGGATTATGTAAAACATAAAACATAAAATGAATAATTCTAATTTAATGCTAAATCAATTCGACAGCTTTAAACTTTCCAATCACACCTTCCTTCCTCCTTTCCTTTCCTTTCCTTTCCTTTCCTTTCCCTCCTTCCCTTCCATCTAACTCCTTTTCGCACATCTATAAACGTCTGTCAACAAACCCATAAAGCGCAAATCCCAATCTCGAGAATCTTGTCATCTTGGACGAACAAGTTAGAATGAGTCCGGAAGTTCTAACTATTGTTACACCCATAGAATTATGGCGCATCGAGTTGCGCACGAGCAAGAACTCCAACCAAGGATATAGTTGGATTAAGCTGGATCACGTTTTCTGGTTTCCCATGATACACTGCAGTAATCCACCACTTTTTAAAGCTGAAATCGCGGTGTCCCGGCCGTGTCTAGACGAGATAACACTCAAAGTTTTGAATTCGAAAAGTCAAACCGACGTTTCATCCATTATAGAAACTGCAAGACCAAGAACCCTCGAGAGATAACCAACTAATAATAAATACGATTTCCTATAGGAGAGTCTGAGAACTGACGAGGAGAAAGATAATGATTGACCCCGATGTGGTCGTCTCGACTGCATCTGTTGGGCTTGTTTCTGATGTCTTTAGTGCACTTTTGCACTTGTCTCGCTTCTTTTTCTTTATCCTACTCCTTTCATTCAACTTTGAACTGCACGTTGGCAGCAAATTGTGCACTTGGATACAATAGGTTGCGTTATCAGTACGAAAAGCTGTCAGAAAACTTGTAAGGCACCACAAGCGTTTCGAGATAATTCAGAACTGAGCGAGTGCTATACGCTGATGTTGCAACGAGTTTTATCTCTCTTGCAGACTCACCTAACACGTACGTCTCTCTTTAAGCCATTTCGTATTGATTATATGTCCAAATTCAACCGCACAATGGACTGCAAAAGACCAAAATGGATTGAGGAATATTTGAAAATTGAAATGGGGCAAAACATTTTTTTTCTTTATTTATTTGATCTATGTAAATAAAAAAAATTTTTTTGAAAAAAATTGAAATTGAGAAAATTTTTTTTGTATGGAAGGAAAAAAAAGAATAAATGTACTGATAAATTACTCGAGCAGATGTAAGAGAAAAGGTCATCTTGCATAGGTTAATGGGTCCATTAATTCACACGATGAGCCTTCATTTTTCAATGTTCTTTGAAGGATATAAAACTTAGATTAGATGTAGTTCTAGTTAAGGTACGCATTAATCTTTTTAGAAATTTAAGGTATAAAAAACACTTTTTCTAGTTTCTGGCTAGCGTTATAAAATATTTATTTTATTACTTTTTGATTAAAAATTATTACTGTGCTTCAGTTTCAATTTTTCTGTTTTTCCCCGAGGTTTGTGCCTGAACTGTGTTGGCAAAAGCTACTGCAATTATCTCCCATAGGAATGCAATAAATCAGTAATGGTTAAATTGATTTTTAATTAAATTACTCGCCAAAATGCTTTTTACAAACCAATGGCGCATTTTGCTGAATTTCAAATTTTGACATTTTCCACCCAATTTTCAATTTCCACTAAACCATATTGCATATTTAGGTCAAACCTGATGCGCCTGCTCATGCATTTAGACAGGGAATTCCCTAAACTTTTCACATTTTATACACCAAAAAATGATTCATCCGATGTCTAATTTAATATTTCCAAAAATCCCAAAATAGCAATTTAACTTGGAAACATTTTTCATCCTCTTCTTTTTTTTAAAGCCACATTCAACCCAAAAAAGTGCGAAGTTCCTATCCTATTGCTTCGAACTTCCAACCAAACTTTTCAATACTTTTTTTTTCAAATGGCTTTGTAGAAGATAAAACGTAATTGAAAATGTCACAAAAAGATGATGTTTTTTTGTACTGCCGAAGTAGCTGGCAAAAAGTAACCAGGAGCAACTAATCCTCGAGAGAGACTAAGTCATTCGCCATGTTGCAGATCAATTACCAAGACTTAATCACAAATCACTCCTTTTTTAACAACACAAGTGCAGCAGCCAAAGATAAAACGAATCTAGTTATTGACATCGTCCCTAGGAACAATTTTTTTTTTCCTTCGATCGAAACGAAAGAAAAATCTCATCGTTTAAAATTTCGGTTTGTTTGTAAACAACAAACATCGATGTCAGTCTGCCTGTCACTCTGCACTTGCGTTCCCTATTGGTTCTAACCTAAAAACAACCACGAGGCAAACTTTTACTTTATTTGCAGTTGTTAAAAGCATTGGTAACTGTTATACAATAACTTTATCTTATTATCATTGCCTAAAATTCCCCCGTTAGATATTTTCCTGCAATTTTATTTGTTTACACAGTCAGCTGAAAGCCGCTTGCAGCCAATACACTGAGCCATAATTCAAATGCATTAACAACTGTATAAACTATTTTTTTTAATAACAAACAGAAAAAAAGTCCATTTAATCCTGGTGCAATAAATGTAGCAGTTTGCAACTGTCCTTGATGTGTCAACGTTCCAAAAAGTGAATCTACAACAGTATACAGGGTGAGTCAGATTTCCACGGACAGACCAATTTGCCATTTTATTTAGTCATGAATATGTCAGATGAGATTAGCGATATTAAAGATATGAAGTAAAAACATTTCTAGGCTAATTTTGAGGTGCTCTACAAATTTCTAATTGACTTTTCCCCTCTATGTATCATGGTTCTCAATATAGAGTAAAGATGACCTTGAAGCTGACCTCCAAGATCAAATTTGACATGACCGTTGAATTAGAACCGTTTGATCTAGTCTAGGAGCATAATCTCTGACATATTCATAACTAAATAAAATGGCAAATTGAACTGTCTATGGAATTCTGAGTCACCCTGTATAACTTCTTGCAGAACAATGCAGCGAGTAACGATCAGATTTTTACGATTGCGTGTAACCACATCTCGGTGGCTCTCACCAAAATTCCAACAGGCTTTAATTATGCATGAAAATAATATTTTGAAATTGCAAAGAACAAACAACAAAGTCTCCAGGCAGCTGCAGGCCTGCAAGGCACTGCAATTGCAAACCGTATACCAATCAGAAACAGACACTGTAATTTTCTACTTGAAATATATGGCTATTTTCTTCCAAAATCCACTCTCATTTTATTTTTACTGCAGACTTACTGCATTGCAGCTTACCTTGCGTTGCTGTGCACTGTGCATCGAGTGAATCCGAACCAAAAAAGCCCCTCAGTGTTGAGGTAATGTACGTGACGTCGGTATGAGAGCACAGGTAACCCTAGTCATTACACTACTGTATACTTCTCACGTTGTGAGTTTCTGCTATAACGTGATTCCAATAAAAACAAAATAAAAACCGACTTTCAAGATAACTATGAATTTTTTTCCAAGAATATCGGGCATAGCAACGCCTCATTTGAATTGAATAAGGCAAAATGGTATAAGGTTACGTATTTCCCCTAATTTTTCCTCGTTAAAATAAATTTTATTGATTTCTTAGAACCCAACTAATCGTATAATTTGAGTAACACGAGAAATTTTTAATGAATTTCATTTAATTCGGATTGATCAGACTATTTTTAGTATATACGTTTTTTTTCTTTCTATATACCGGAGTTTATCGTTAACCTTGAAGGGATTGCTGTGCACTGTCAACTAAGCTGCCAAAACCCAGTGCGGTATCTTCTTCCGCAACACAGTGTGCCACTCATTCACATAGAAACGGCACCTTGGGTGTTCTCTGATTACCGCACATTCAACGCATCTCCTTTCAACTCGCAAATAGTCGTTTTCGTCGCATGCTACTTCTTTTCCACGACCTACAGTATCTGCATTGATTCTCAGAACTCAAACACTTGTGCTTAATTCAAAATTACGATAAACATATTTTTCTCAAAAAAAAAGAACGCTCTATTGATTAAATTCAATCTCAATTTCTGCAATATAACAACATGTTTATATGTTGTCTTGCTAAAATCCAATTGTGATAAACGAAAACAAACCATACAATTCAATCATAATCGGTTTAGTATACTCGGACTCCCATCTATACTTTCCTTTATGAGATTTTCCAATTCCAATAGCACGAAAACACGCCAAAACCTAAGAGAAAACATTTATCTACTACCTTAATACAATTTTAAAAATAACTCAAAGCAATTTCTCTACTAATTCCCTCGTAGTGTACACTCAGTATAAATAATAAATGCAGTGCAAAGTTGAATTACTGTAATTTAGCCGGCAATAACACGATCAAACTTAATTTTTCTTAACAAACGTCGCATCAATTATTCCTTTACCACGTCTTTGACATATAAAAAATTCATAAAAATATCATCGCCTTTGATTTTTCAATCCTTCCCACAATCCCCTTTTACTTCGAGTGCATTAATCCAACTTTATCTGGCCTGAAAATGAAATTTTCCGTATGAGAAGACAAGAAAAACACAAATCTCCAATTTTGTAAATGAAATACAGCAATGGCTGTTGGAAACAAGCAGCAAATCTCTGTAATCTAGCCACACACTATGGATCAATAGATCATCAAGTGAAACAAGGTTCTAGTGGTTCCATTACTTCCGTTACATTGGCCCAATTCTGTTTTGAGATAATCAGAAAACCACTTTTCTGACATATTTTTTTATCTTAAAAACAGGATGACTCCCAATAGTAAACAAAAGCGAAGTTTCTGGTGAAGATCTCGAGTCTCCAGCAATCTTTCATTTCTTTCCTTCGTTAGTTTTGTTTTCTTTACCTTGCCAGCATTGCTAGCAGATCCCGATTAATTTCCTCGTATCATCAACTGTATTTAACCTTTAAAAGGTGCTCGGTTGCCAAAAAGTTATAAAGAAATGAAAATAAGGAGAGAAAAATTCAGCGCTACATAAGATTAATTATTTATAGGGAAAATGTTGAATAATTTAGAACCAATCACGACCGAAATGAAAAAGGGGCATTAAAAAACAACAGACGTCGTTAGATTAAATATTTTTTTTTAAAAAAAATTGAAAAAATCTAATAGAAACATCTTTCTTTAACTCTACGAATCGTATAATTATAAATTGCAAGAGTACGTAAAGTAAAATTAGGAAAAAAAATAATTCATTTTTGAATAATTCTTATTATTTTACAAAAAAAAAGGAAAAATTACTCTTGCGCAGAGCAGAAGGAAAAACAAGAAATTAAATGAAATAATCCCTAATGGCATTTATACAAACATTTGTCTTATAAATATGAAATTTAAAAAATATTT
>JAQFZO010000029.1:0-54647 GCA_034695885.1 Geophilus flavus
TTCTTTCTTTTTTTTTTTCTCGTTTTCCCCCCGAGGTGCGTGTGGGTGAGTGGGTGGGTCGTCGGCAGGGGGCCCGCAAAATGAGCTCGAGACTCGACCTCCGGTTCAACCTGTCGGCGCGCGCCAAGTATTTCAAAAGTCATTAAGACCTAGTGGCAGTGAGTAATTTGCATTTGTAACGAGGGCCGGTCTAACATACCCGGTATTCTCCTACGTACTCGACTCCTACCGGGAATTACTGTAAATTAAACCGCACGAACATAACACACGAGCAAAAAATGTAAAAGAAAGAAAGAAAGAAAGAAATGAAGTGTGTCTTTGATTCTTGTCGGGGGTTACCCAACCTCATTAGGCGAACATTCTTAGCCGTGTGTGGGGAGGGGTGTTGAAGTGCACAGGTGAGTGAGGGGTGGGTGGACGCTGTTGTTGATTTGGTTGTAGTGCATGAGCGTTCCTCCTCCTCCTCCTCCTCCTTCCTCCTCCACGTTCCCCACTCCCCTCACCTGCGGGTGTTGGGACCGGGGGAAGGTGGAGTTGTGGCTCATAAATATTGTGCGCGCGCAGGTCTGTGGGCCGCGCGTGACATTTGCCCAAATCGAAAACAGGCGGCGCTTGCCCGGGGGCTCCTGCTAGCGTCCCCTTATCTGCATCGCTTATCTCGGTGGGGGCCTTTGAGTTGGCGCCCTCGGCTCTACTCACGCAACCTTTGCTTGAGCGAGACTAGATGGATGTGGTGGGGGTGGAAGGGTGGTCGGGTCCAGGTTGCTTGCTTGGTTAATGCACAGACTCGAGTTTTTGAGAAAAGGTGAAATGTGTGGGAAAAAAATTCTTTTTTTCTTACCAAAAAGGAAAAAATTATTTTTTTATTTTTTATTTATTTTTCTCCTCTTTTCTTTCACTCGTTTATTATTGTCCTTTTTATTCCTTTAATTTCATAGTTCCTGGTTTGGGTTTTATTATTTTATTTTTCCGTTATTATTTTATTAATGATTATGGGTTGGTTAATGTTTTGAGAGGCAGCAGTAGGATTTTACACCCTTGTTTACTCACTAAAATACTAAAAACTTAATTTTGGTTTTTATTTTTTTAAATTAATCATCATCATAATATTAATTAATATTAATAATATTAAATAACTATTTCTAATAAGAATCTGACAGAGAACAAATTGATTTTCTCGTTTAAATGTGTGTGTGTATTTTTACTATGAATTTATTTGTGTAAACAAAAAGAAAAAAGAAAAATTTTTGTATTATGTCCACATCCAGCTGACTCCAACGGCTTAGCGGAGGTTCGGAGGGGTGCGTGGTGGGCTGACCACCGACTGAATCGCCATCCGCATTCAACCACCGTCATCACTACCACTTGACCACCGTGCAAACGAAGTTTTTCTCATCCCCCTCAACCCCCACGTTGGCCGTTTACCGTGTGGTGCTGCAGCCCGTGCCACTTGATCGCGAGCGAAGCGACTCCCTCGACTCGACGACTCTCTCTTTAAAGAAAATGATAAAAAGAAAAAAAAAAAAATTACCCAAAAAAAAATCCCCAAAAAAAAAAAATGGACCAAAACATTAGTTTCTGGCATAAATCAGCCCTGGACGACACCACTTGTGACTCGATACCACAGCCGTATACGTATTTTAACAATATTTGTACCTGCACGGTGTCTATAAAATTTTTTGCCCCCTATTACCTTTATACCCATGTTCTTATGGTGCCAACGGCTCACGTGCTACGTCTATAAAGTGAAAATTGGACCCACGAAAAAGAGCCAACACATCGTTTCGACTTATCTCTTATCCTCATGTTTGATCCCATTTTTTCTCGTTGATGTTGTTTGTGAAGGAAGGAAGTAATAAGGAATGCTGAGGGAAAGAAATGCCATGGTATTTTGTTTTGTAAATACCTGGGATATTTAAGTTATTTTTTTGAGTTGTTTGTTTGTGTGTGTTTCAAGATGTTGCTCAAAAAAAAAATGAAAGAAAGAAAGGAAAAGGAAAGAAAGAAAGGAAGGAATAATATGAAAGAAAAAAAATGAAGTTTTACCAGTGGACCCCGTTTGGAAGTGACCAAGCAAAAGAAATGAGCAACAGATTTCTCTAATTATACCTCAGTGGAATGGAAGTTTTTTAAAGGAATTTTGTGGAAGTGAAAAAGAAAACAAAAGCAATGAAGGAAAATTGCAAAATGGAGAAAAACTTTTCTCTCTTTCATCTAAGAACTAAAAAATTGTGGATTTTTTTTTTTTAGATTTGTGTGTGAAGGACACAAATACACCTGAAAATGTGTTTCTCTTCATTCAATAAATATTGTGGTCAAATACCGTGTTGGAATAATGACAAGAAAAATTTTAATTCATTCATTTTTTATTTTGTTTTTGCTTTTATTTGTTTTAGTCATATTGTTTATTTTCTTTTTCTTTGTTTTATGTTTTGTTTGTTTTCTTTAAAAGAATGAAAACATTACTATTCTGTACTTCCATCTTTTTTATTATTTGTTTGTAGTCAATTTTTCTGGAGAAAAAAAAGTTAGACAAGCACAAGTGAAATAAATAATAAAAAAATTGAAAGCAATTTTTTTTTTTCATTTTTTTATTTGGCAACTAATATTTAAACTAAATAAGAATAAACAAATTTTTCTCTTTTTTAATCATCTTGTACATACGAAAGTCGTCTTCATCATCAGTCCCTTTAACCTTCCACATGTCAAATGAGACAAAACTTTTCAATTCACTTGTGCAACTACCAAATGGGACAATCAATTTCAACAAACATTTTCTCTTTTCAAATTTTGTTTTAATTTTCTTTTCATTTAAAATAATAATAATAATAACAATATAAGGAAAAAACACAATCCTCAGGCTGGTTATCCTTCAAAACAGGTGATTACAGGGTAACTATCAAACTTATTTGGAATCAAAATGATGAGGAGAAGAAGATTGGGTCCTTGAGTTCTTCTTAGCTCCTCCTACAGTCTCCAGGTGTGGTATTTTGATTGGCCTTGGAAACCAGCCTCATTTTTTTTTCTGTTAAAGTTTTGTAAGAGGAAAAAAAAATTTAAATTTCTAACAGAGTGGATGACACCATTAGTGTTTTTTTTTTCTGGTTTTATTTTCACCCATTTGTACATGTGTTTTTAATGTTACCAGTTGATAGCCCAATACACCCATGTACATATGTTGTTATTAAATTGTACATCTTTTTTTTTCTTTTAATTGGTAAAAAAAAAATGAGCTGCAGGATTTTTTTGTCACGATTTTTTGAGTCATGACTATTATATATTATTTTGTAGATATTGTATAACTGCTGTATGGTATTATAAGCGATGATAATCGATCATTGGTATTCTTTCCTTTTGTTTATTGTATTTTTTTTCGTTTGTTTGCATGTGCATGCCTATTTTTTAATGATATGAATAAATTAAAACAAAATGGCAGCTCTAATTTTTTTTTCGCCCTGTATTTTTTTTTTATTTTATCATAAATTGTTGACATGTGTTTTTTCTTGTCTCCATATGTGACACTTCTTAATAAAGATTACGGCAATGATCTTAGTAAAAAAGAAGAACGACCGTGTGTGTTTATTTAGCTATTTTTTTATATTTAATTTATATAAACGGGTATCTTTCTTAATTCCACGGTGAACAGCAGATCTGCTTAGGTTGAAACTAACCCTTTGCTTCAAATCAACTAACCGCTTGATGATTGGTGAGGTCAGCATGTGAAATTTTTATTTCGTTATTTACATGATTTTCTTTTATTGATGAAAACTGCTGCAAAACTTCGCACTGTTTTTTTTATTTTGTTGCATTTTTATTATCACTTTTCTTCGTTGGGTTTTAATTCTTATTGCAAAAATAAAGTTGATGAGATGAAGTGATGTGACACTAAAAATGGCACAGAGACGGTTTTGATGTTTATTTTTAATTGATATTTTTCTAAATTTAAATGATTAATCTAAAGAAAAATGGGAAATTTTTTCGATTTCCTAAGCAGATCTGTTGCATTTGGGTTTATTTTTAGTTTTTAGTTTCGTTCCAAAAAATAAAATAAAAAAATAATAATAATAATAAGTTTGTACTCTGTCCACTGTTGCCTCTCTTACATTCTTGTTAAGTGTTTAATTTTCTATAGAAATAAGTTTCTGTCGCCATTTTTTGTGTAAAACGCATCACTTTGTTCTCAGGGGACGCCCAAATCACACGGCGGGGGCAGCGACGCGAGTCAACACGCGTCGCCCGACGGTGGCGGCGGTGGCGGCGGAGGCTCACGGCCCGGCAGCGGCAGTCATTACGCCGATCTCCGTGAACAAATACCTGACTTTCCACCGGTACATGCACCGGGATTCGAAGGATCGGAATATTCAAACCAGACAGAAAGCAGTGATTACGAAGATTCTCAGGACGAGCCAGCTACGAAGCATTCCAAAATGTAAGATTTCTCCAACCAAAACTGAAAGACTTTACAATTATTAAATCACGAGTAAATAGTGGTGGCCCATTATTATAATGATTAATGATTTGCCCATAACTTCCATAAATAAACGTCCACTTGATGATTTACGGTCAAATTTTTTGTTTACTCAATAAAATATATATCAACATAATTTCCCTCCCATTAATGTATAAATAAAAACACTATTAAAATTTAAGAAATTTTTTACAATCCGACAAGTTTACAACACAAAATACAAGATGCTGTATAATCACTTGCAAATCAAGTTTTTCCTAAAAGAAAAATTTCTTACTTTTATTATATACCCACCCCTACCGGCTCTAACTCTAAGAATGTTTTAACACCCTAGAAGAATACTTTCTCATCTCTTTTCGCCTGCGAGTTTTACCTCCTTGTTTAATTTTATTACCTTCATAAAAGTTAGTAGCGGAATTAAAACGAATGTGGCCAATGTTTTGTCAGTGACTCGCTTTTCAATGGGATGTAACCATAAGAGCAGGTGAAACGAATTCCAGTCCATTACATACAATGTAACATTCTCCATCACCATTTTATTAACCCACTATTCCTCATCAAACACTTGTTTTCACATCTATACAAATCTGTTGTTGATTAACAGGTAAAACCACGGCGTAGTTGATACCATAAACCTTATGAACTCGAGGCATCTTCGGGGGATCCTTTTGGAGAAGAAGTGATGACTACTGGTGTGCCCCGCCAACATCTTGTTTAATCCCTTTTTTAAAAGACTGTCTGTGTCCGGGTGATCCAGTGATGTATACGAAAATCTCTGAGGTCCCTCCAAGTGGAACACCCTTTCGTGTGTTTGAAGATACACTTCAACTTCAGTTTTATTTTTATTTTTATTTTTCTTTCACGTCAGTTTTTTCTCTTTTATTTTTTTTTTTGGGAGACTGGATAAAAGGCTAAAAAAATGGACTCAGCTTGTGACGTGTTATCTGTGTGTGTAATCTGCTATTGATTAAAAAAACAGAACAAATCTCTCTTGGAAAATCAAAAAAAAATGATCACTACATTTGTCGCGTTATTGTGACCGGTATAACTCACTTTTATTTGGTTTGTTTAATTTTTTTTGTTTGATTTTGTTTGGAAAAAGATAAAAAAAAACCTAAAATTTTAACCTTTCAACTTTCTCTATCTCTCTAATCTCTCTATCTCGTGTCTATCTCTCTCACTGGCCTCTGATTTCGGTGTTTTGTGTAATTGTCGATTAAAAGTTGCTCATTAAACAAACAATAACAACAAGAAAAATCATAAAAGGGAAATTTTGTGATAAGGGCAGTGAGACTATCAATATTTTTCCTGCTTTGCAATTTTTTGTGAAAATTTTTACAGGGACGATGGAAAATGCGTGCAAATTTTATTTATATATTTTTTAAAAAAATGAATAGATCACAATGCTCATTTTTTTGGTAAATTTTCTTAAGATTCAACTCCGAGGATTGGTTGATAAAAATGGATAACGATGTGGTACTAGTAAAATTTGCTCACTTTTTCACTTGATTTCACCATGATTTTTGTGTTCTTATAATTTCAAGTACAAAAGTTTTACCAAAATGAAATGTAATAAAATCAATCCACCTCCCTTACCTTAATTTTATATGCAAAATGACAAACATACGTATGACATCATCGCCACACGTCATGAGAGCATCTCATCTTTGTTTCGAGACTGCCCGAAGACAATTATTGTGAAATAATAAAAATAAATAAATAATAATAATATTAATAGAAGAAAATTATCGAGAAATATTATTATTTTGTACAAATAATATTTTCGTTGCCTTTTTATTTTTCACTTTTAATTTCTCTGGTTTCTGACTTGCGTTTTTTCTGAGGAAAAAAAATAAATTTTCATGTATTAATAATATTGTGGATTACATCAGAAATTGTATGTATTACTTCATTGTATTTGTTGTTAGCAGTGTGATAGATAATAAAAATATTTTAAAAGTATAAAAAAAATGCGTTTCTGCTGCTTTCTGCGATGTTATTCGGGTTTTCAGACGACAGGAAGTGATGGTAAGGTAAGTTTCCATTCTTACGTCGGTTGACATAACTCAATTTTTGCTTGGTTGAAGAGAGGCGACATCCCGCAAGGCCGCACGAGGAACTGCTTCGCGACTCTATTCGTAAAGCGCGAGTCCTTTGTATTCGTCTGCCACTTTGGGGAACCCTACTCGACTCGTTTTCAAAGAACAAGTGGATAACTAACTGGGGTGGCCACAAAACATGCAGTGGACGTCAGGCGCTTAGATTTCTTAGATAGTTGACATTTCTTATAGGGAATGATTACAGTTGTAGCTGTTAGGGCTAAATTCAAACGGAAAAATGCAACTGCGAGTGCTGATAAGAAACGCCGTATACCCACAAAACTTAATATGGTAAGTTTATAAATAAATTGTATGTTTTAACTATTATAATACCGTAATTAAAATCAAGTTTTTATATATATTTACACAATAGTACTATACATTAAATCAAACAAAAATTCTACATTGTGCGGTGAGCGCATTTTTGTTCACAGGTCGGTCACACGACTTTTTCTGCATTGAAAAACCGTATAGTCGGGGATTTAATTTAGCCTTCATAATTATGCGCCGTGTGGTATATATTTAACAATATTTCTTCTCAAAATGTACGCTTTTTTCAGCCGAATTTGCTCACTACCGTACCTCACTCGCAATTCGAACACTACATAACACAACCAAGAATTTTGAAGGAACTATAATAAAGATTTGCCTTTTTTCTACGATACCGTACGCAATTTGTGATGAAAACCTCTGGTATAAAGACAAAGACTCGCATGCAAACTTCTACACGGTAATTTCCGTGTGACCGAATCGGCGGGTATAAAAATTCAAATTAAGAATTCAAACAAACCAGTGCGTTTAAAGAGGAAAAAAGTTAATCAAGTGAAATAAAACCTTAGTAGTTTTGTGAGCAAACACTTTTACCTGATTACGGGTGAAGCTGATTAAGGAATTCAAAGTGCTTGTCCAATCCATTTGTAAAGCTAGCTGAAGAAGCCAGGTGTCCTGCAAACTTTGTGCGGATGGAGGAGGAGAAAAGAAGGGAGGGGGTTTGCTTTCTCATTTATTTAATGTTAGGGTTGAGTGAAACGTCAGTTTTACGCCGGGTAGACCAAACCTCTCATTTCCCTCTTTTCTACTTAAGAATTTAGCGTCGCTTTGTTTTTATCCGTAAGGATTCGCAATGACGCATCAGACTTAACTGACTAACTGAACTTTTGGCTATTTTTGGACTATATAGAAAAAAAAGGAAGGTGGTAATAAAAACACGAGGAAACAATCTTTGTTTACCTTAAAACAAAATGAATTGGTGTCGTTGATAATTGGAATTAAAAGGTGGAAGTAAATGAGATGAAAAATAAAGTTTGAATTTCGCTTTTGATGAATTGTATTTACATGATATTAGTCTAATTGGGGCCGATGACTCTGTTGGGGGTTCTCGTGGGGGTGTGGCGTCACTTGTACCCGGATGAACTGTTAATGTCAACAAATGAACTTTTCTTTTGAATTAGGTGGAATCACTTCACTTTTCTAATTAAATTTCTGAATTATTCACCCACTTTTGAGCGACAGGTGAAAAACGGACGCCTCCTATCGCTACGAAACTTAAACCAGAGGGCGGGTTCGGTGCAATACTCTACGGAATCAACTTATCCCACACACCATTCGACTGCTACGCATAAAAAAATTTATTGGTCACGTGCAATGGTACAAAATTGAGCGAAATGATTAAAGATGGCGCTTTTCTTAGTATAGAAATTTCATTTTAAATTTTTTGTAAAGAGAAAACCGCACTGATTACAGGTGTAAGCCTAACTGACAATTACATTTGTTAACTCACCCCACCTCTATTTCAGAGGGGTCGAGCAAAGTGTGACAAATCTGTTGGAACTAAAAAGGCCAACCAATACCTGAGAAAGACCTTGGAAGAAACAAGTTGAAGCAACTAATTAGACGCTCGATAATCATCACGAACAAGGGAGAGAAACAAGAAAAAAAAATCGCCCGAGAAGAAAAACAAAAATGAAATAATTAATACCTTTTTTTCCCACAAAAAAATCAAATCCAGGTGCGTTTCGGTCTTGTTTTCACTCCTCCGCTCGAGTTTTCAAACTGAGTTCGTACAACAAATGCATGAGTGGTCTGTAACTACGTCATCTAGCACTGTCAATCAACGAAATGAGTGGGCAGTGAGAGTGGGACGCGTTGTCGAGTCGTGCCAAAGCTTGAAATTGGGGTTAGAGGTCATTTTGAGAATTTTTTTTCCAGCTTTGGTTTGGTTTGGGTATTTCCAGTGGAATAAACGAGTGTATATAAATCTTATTTTTTTTCTTTTTCCTATAATGGAATTGTATGTTATTACCGCAAACCCATGGCCTCCTCGTTTTTTCCCTGCCTTAAATTCCGGATAATATCGGGGTCAGCCAGTTATTATAGCAATCAGCTGAGGCACAGTAGCCCCCTATCCAATTTAAGCCTATTTTTCTATTTAATAACATGGGATTTCGAATCACCACTGCGTTACAAACGAAACTGGGATTACACATTTGCTATTTATCCAATGAAAAGTAGCCCCAAATTAATTGCTACAACGAAACCGGCTGCTCGTTTCTCGGTATCTCATGCCGAATACCGTAAGCCGTGGATTTATAATAATATCTTGTTTGCAGCCAATGAAGTTAAGCCAATAAAACAGTAATAGAATAAGTTTATTAGGTTGTATAACTGTCGAAACTGCAACAAAAAGCGTTTGATTGGACGCACTCGGGGACATACCTCAAAAATAAAGTTGTAATAAAAACTATTTCGCTTTTATACACAGCTATATGGAAATGACATTAAGCTGAAAATTTACGATTAATTGCTGTTATTTAACCAATTAAAAGCTATAATTAATGTTGTATAAATTGAGGTGAATATATAATAATTGTTTAAACTGATATGTTTTTATTTACATATGTCATTTTATTTATAAACCGCTCAAAGAAAAATTGATCAGCAGTGTGGAAATAAAGTGAGAAGATGTTAATCTTACATTCGATCAGTTTACTCAGCTTTTCAACGGTTTTTCAATTTGTAAAAACTTAAAAACAATCGTGGCAAACAAGTTGTTTACGCGGCTTCCAACATTCTACCAACGGCAACACTGTTACTGTAACAGTAAGCAGAACTATACTGTAATACACTACTAATAACTCTTAACTTAACGACAGACAATGAAAGGTCAGATAGACGTTTTCGACTGAATTTTTCGCTTTTTTCCCCAACTCTGGGGCCGGGATTATAATAAGCCTTAAAAACGAAACTCAATAACCAAGTCAGGTACGTGTTGGAATATTTCAGTCGAGCTACTTTTTCTTCGTTTGACCTTTAGGAAACCTCGAGATTCCCTCGCTCAGCAGGGGGCACAGGACAGGTAATTACTTTACCCTCAACCCCTCGAGCTGGGGCTGGTAGGTGGACGCAAGTGCCATCAACCGGCCCTCTTTTTACCTGTCAAACTTTCATAAACTGACATGAACCTCTCAAAAATCCCCCCTCCCGTCCCTCGATTCTTATTTTATTCCTTCACCACCATTGGATAAGAGTGATGTAATCAAGTATGCGAAATTTTCCTTCCTTGACTAATGAAGTAGGCGTGGTTGGCGTTCCTTGCCGGCCGGATCTTTGCATCTCCCTCTCGCGCCCACAGAAGAGTTGAAATTGAAGGTCTAAAAAAAGGCGGGGTCCGTTTCAACCCCCTCTTCATTCCCACAAAGGTCCAAATGTATAATTAGTGGACGTTCAGACTCTGCTTGTAATGAGTTACGGCGTTCCATAAGTTTTTTTTCCGGCCAGTGTTAATTATACTGAGCTTGAGGCTCAGTGAATTTGTTCTTTTTGTCCGACCAATCATCATACATTGCTTAAAGTCACTTTTTTTCGGTTTCTTAATTTTAAATACAATGTGGGCATTGGCCAGGTAAATGTCGACCGCCCAAATCTTAAGGTATCCAATCCTCACCTGTTTTGCCCTCAAGAAAATTAGGTCTAATTACAGGTTTCATTTATTTTGGCTTCTTTCCTCAAATTGGCCTTGCATTTTAGCCACACCCAAAGGGCAGGTAAATAAAAAAGTGAAATATATATTTTTTTAAAAATCAGTACATGCCATAAATATGAGGTAAAAACACTTACGGGACTTTCCTTTTCTTGGGATCATTGTGTTTAAAATTAAATCAGCAAAGACATTTCTTTTTGTTTTTTTTAAGATATGTTTGTGTTGTGTATAAGAGGATTAACAACTTTTCTCAAAATTAGAGCATTTCTGACATGTTTTTCACATTAAAAACAAAATGTGTTGTTGTTTATACATCTACAAATCTAATGATTTTTAAATTCAAAATAAAAACACTTAAAAACAAACAAAAAGTCATCGAATTGTATATATTTATAAGAATTTTAAACTGTTCTAAATATGAATTACGTTCCATGCAATATCTCGGAAAACTTGATAATCAGCTTTGAAGATAAACTCTGAGCTTTAAAATTTAAGCCAATAACCTTGCTTTTGAATAAACGATGAACAACCGTGAGTCCGTGACCACCCGCATGTCATTGTCTAAACCATCACATCACATTAGGTATCTTTCCCCGTATACCTTACGGAGAAAAAGTTAAAAAGAAAGAGATTATGTTTGGTTTTGTCAAAGTTACACTTTTTGTCCCGCTGCCGGTGAAACCTGGTGGAACTGATGAACACTTTATCAGTGCCCAACCGGAGACGCTGGACACGAGGTGGAAGGTCAGCGGTCACGCGATTAGGGCTTAAGTTCATATCAGGACCTGTCCACGAGCTGACATTTATCGGAAGTCCACTACATTTGCCGGCCGGGCCTTTTTGTGATGCAGTTACCAAGGAAACTTATCGAAAGAGAGGGAAAAAAACGATAAAAATCATAAAAATTATAAATAAACGTTGTAAACCGAAAATACGGTAATAAAAGTAGTCGAGTTGGAAAAGCTCGCCCGAATCAAACAAATCGTGATTTAGAACCCGGTCGTCCCGATTGGAGACGCGTCGTGGGTGGAGACAGATGAAGGGAGGGGCTAAAAATCAGAAATAACGCACCTGGAACTAACCCCATAACTTCCCACTCCCCATCCCCTCGTTTTCGACTTTTAGCAGATGAGTATATCGTTTGATCCCGCCGCCATATCTGTTTGCAAGGATATTTATGTGACGGTGAAAAAAGAGACTAATTTAAGAAATGGTCACGATATAGTCGAAAGTAGAAAAGTGGGGCCATCGTCTTGGAATAGACTCAATTATGGATACAAATTGCTGTGTAGCGTAATTATCTTAATGAGAGACTGTGCTTTAATTGACAATTTGACTACGGATGTGGAACATTGAGAAATAAGGCGTAGAAAATTTGAAAATGTCTGCAGGACGTATTTATATTATATATGAAATTTTTAAATATAAATAAACACCGAGAAGTATTTCGCAGCTTAAGTTGTTATTATTATTGCATAATCACACACTTCGTTTCCTATATAATTTACATGTTTTCCTATTATTAACTTTTTCTTCGTTACGTGATGATTGGTACATATATACGCAGTATATAAGAAGTATCGCTTCGATTTTTTTGCCATGTGATTCTTTGGAAATTGTGTCATCTTTGGCTGTTTTTAATTGCAACGTTGGCTGTCATTGCTGTCCATCTGCTCCTCTCTATCATCATGTTCGCGCGGCGCGTGCGCAGTGTAATCGGGTGCGTGCATCGCGATGGTCATCCGGCCCCGTCTCGCACCAAAGTAATGAGATGTCACTCAGAGGCCGTGACAACGAACGCCACGCCGGAAAGACGAGAGTCGCTTCGTTGTCGTAGAAACGGTTGACGCACGTGCGATTGTGCTACAGTGCGCTTATTAGCCAAGTTTACTTTGATACCGAATCCAAAACGTGAATGCAATAACTTGCATCGCATAATCGCATGAAATTTCAATGTATTTTTTTTTAATAATATTTTTTTTTTATATTTTGTTGTTGGATGCAATGTTTTGGCTCTCTAGATGATATCGTTGTATGAAATATGTCTTTGTAATGGAGTCTCTAGAGATGAGATTAAATGATATTTCAAATTGCATTAAGATTTTAATCTTGCAAATTCAAATTTCGCTGTTTTGACTTTTTCGGATATTAAAAATAAAAAATGGGGTAGTTTGCTTTTAACACTTTGCAATTATCAACCGCATTTATGAAAAAAAAAATACATGGGAACTTCACCTGCGTCAAACATCCGGACCTTGAAAAAAAAATATCAACAAATTCAGTGTTGATACTGTCCCGAAAGTCTATGGTAATCAATATGGTGAAAAATTAACGGGAGCAACAAAAGTGGTCGGGGAAAGAAAGATGAGGGTGAAGGGTGAGTGGGTAAACGACACCCTTTTCTTTTTACCACTCCTCCCCTACTTACTCTTTTAATAAATCCTTGAAGAGAGGCGTTGGCGGCTGGAACGCTATGTTGGCATTTAGCCGCGCCCCGATTTGTCTTGGAAATGATAGGGTGGTGCAAATGATAGACTTAGCTTGATGGACGTGCGGGGGCGGTCAAGAACGCCGCGTTCACGCCAAGGACCTTAACCCATAAATATCGTGCATGCCAAGAGATTTTTTTTCTCCCTTTTGTAATAAGTGAGTCAGGAAGAATTTTTTTTATTTAAGATTTTGGGTTTTGTTATGTTTGCTATTTTGGTTATTTTGGTATAATGTGTCGTGTTTTGATTGTTTTATGAGTTTATTTGTATTGTTTGTGTCTTTTGTTTACTGTTAGGCTGTTTTTTTCTTTATTGTGAAGGGTTTATGCATTGTTGTGCTTGTTTTTGTACTTTTTTTGTTGGTTTTTTAGACATTCTTGCAATTTTGAGCATAGTTGTACTGTTTTAAACATGGTTAGACTTTTTCCACATTGATATCTGTTCATTTGGTAGACTGGTTTATACATTTGATGTTCTATTTTTATCTATTGATTTACAATTTTCATATTATTATTCTATTATTTTATTGCATTGTTATAATCTTTTATGGAATTTTTTTGCGTCAAGCATAAATGGATTGTTTTTATTGTTTCAGACAGTTTTTTTGTGCATTATTGCAATATTTTATAGAATTCTTTCTTAACTTTCTCAAATTATGCAAATGTTTTCTTGCATGCAAAGTGCTATTCATTTCAATTATACATACATTAACTAAATGGTTAAATGTAATTTATTAATATTTTAATTTAGATAATTTTCTAAACTCCAATTCAAATAATTTTTCTCATTATACATTTAAAAATAGCAATTACATCTAAAATCAAAGTATTTTTTCTCTTTTTTCCCCTTGTTTCTCTCTTATTAATTAAAAATCTAATTACAGTTTTCAGACATTTAATTTCCTTGTTGTTGTTGATGTTTGTTGTTATTGTTAAGCCATCGCCATCTATTGGAAAAACATTGAAGTTATCAACATTTTTGATTTGCAACATAAACAATATTAATGTCAGGAGAAAAAATTCAGGCTTTAGTCATCTCTCATAAAAACAAAAATTTTATTGACTTCATTTTTCTCTCGAACTAATTAAACAATAATGTCAAAAACCGATTAACCATCATCCATTGAAGTTTCACTTTTAAACAAAGTTACGCCTCCTTTTTTCCCATTGGCTACATTTTTTGAATAATTTAAGTCAGAGACGTAATATGTCACTTTTTTTCATTGGGAGGGGCTTCTGATAAAAACGCAAGTCTGACGTCAATCGGTTTTCTACTTTTTGTTTTTCTCGATAGATGTCGCTTATAAAATAATCCGAGTATGAGTCGGTAAATAAATAAAATAATATCAACATGGCTTAGAATCATATTATGTGATTTATCGATTTTTTTCTCTAAGTTTTTCTATATTTTCATCGTTTCATCCAATTTTAGGCTGATTTTTCCATATTTTCTTATTTGTTAAAATTTACCCATAGATGGCGCTCATCTGTCCTCTCGGATTTAAAAAACACGACTGCGTAATTGATTTTTATTAAACAAGATGGCGGCAGGCAGGTAAGATATCCGTCCGTCAATGTGTCGTGTTAGTTTGTTGTTTTCTTGATGAAACGTGTGGAAGTGAATAAAATTTGCCATTGAAACATACGCCAACGTTTTCTACACGAGATAAAACCTATTTTACTTGCGAAAAATACTTTTTAACCACAGAAATAGCAAATATTCAATGATGCGTTATTTTGCAATAACAAAATCTAAAATTTGGATATTTGTGTTTCAGAGGCGAACCCTTGTCGAGAGTACTTTGCCCAGCGCATCCAGATGCTCCTCTGATTGAAGACTATCGTGCGGGGGACATGGTTTGTTCCGAATGTGGATTGGTAGTCGGTGACCGGTAAATAAACGAAAGGAAAAGAATTTCCGGTCTCGATGCTAAAAAACTGAATTCATTCTAGAGTAATTGACGTAGGAACAGAGTGGCGAACATTCAGCAATGAGAAGGCGAATTCCGATCCTACACGTGTTGGTGCTGCTGAGGTAATAAACAATTTTCAAAGTATTAAAAAGGAGAAAGTATTAATAAAATTTGTTTTCTTTTGTTTTCGTGTTATTTTTAGAATCCGTTGCTTAATGGAAGCGATTTGTCTACGATGATCGGTAGAGGTACTGGAGATGCCAGTTTTGCAGATGGTGGCGTGCCGAAATACCAAAACAGAAGAACTGTAAATTTCAAAAATCAAATTTTCTAACTTTGAATGATTAATAATTTTGGGGATCTTTTCAACAGATGAACAGCTCAGATCGAGCGTTGATTAATGCATTCCGAGAAATAAGCAATATGGCTGACAGAATTAATTTACCCAAAACGATCGTTGATCGAGCGAATAATCTATTTAAACAAGTCCACGACGGAAAAACCCTGAAAGGGCGAAGTAATGACGCCATTGCTTCTTCTTGTTTGTATATTGCTTGTAGACAGGAGGGAGTTCCAAGAACTTTTAAGGGTAAAGACGGTTAGCTATTATTTTATCTCAGAATATTTAATTAACAAGATGGTATCAATTTATTACAGAAATATGCGCAGTTTCAAAAATTTCAAAAAAAGAAATTGGGAGATGTTTTAAATTAATTCTTAAAGCACTAGAGACCAGTGTGGATTTAATTACAACCGGAGATTTTATGGTAAAATTTATTCATTTTAATTTTAATTTTCTTTGTAAATTGTTTGTCTCTTAATAACTTGATGTATTATTCCCTACAGTCGAGATTTTGTGCTAATTTGGGTTTACCGTCGGCTGTTCAACGAGCGGCGACGCACATTGCGAGAAAAGCAGTGGAACTGGACATCGTACCTGGGTAAATTTAACTATGAAATGTTTAAAAAATTAAATTTTGCTCATCTTTTTTTTTTTACTGAAAATTTCAGACGAAGTCCGATTTCGGTAGCTGCGGCTGCTATATACATGGCATCTCAAGCATCAGACGACAAAAAGAGCCAAAAAGGTAAAAATATATTGGATATTATTTAATAAATTACAATTTAAAGGCATTTTCTTTTTTCAGAGATCGGAGACATTGCTGGAGTAGCCGATGTCACAATACGACAATCGTACAAACTCATGTATCCCCGTGCTGCGGAGTTATTCCCTGATGATTTCAAGTTTTGTACTCCTATTGAACAATTACCGCAGTTATGAAACCTGTATCAAAGCCTCTTTCTCAATAGTGTAAATTTTTTTTTCTTTCTTTTCATCCTTGTTTTTCTTCGTTTTTCATTTTTTTGATGTGAATGTTTTACTCCAGAACCACACGCTCGATTTGTATAAACAATTTACTTAGCGTAAATTAAGACTTATTTTCCACTCCTTTCTGTACAAATTTTTTTCCTTTTAATGTTAAGTGTCAGTACTTAGTTATTTAACTTTATAAGTCAATCATGATCATACTTTTAATTAAAAATTCGTAATAAAACCTGGCGTACATTAGAAATTGATTCAAATTCATACATCTTATGTTTATTTCTAATGAAAATGATAGAAAAAGAAAGACCCATCAGAATTCCATAAATCGAGAAAGTCAAAAGTTTAATTGTACTCTACGGATTTTAATGACAGAAATTGTTGATATATCATGATTCTATTTAATGAAAACCAATTCTGTGAATGACGATGTAGAAATCTTTTAAATTAATTTGGCAGTGTTAGTTTTTGATTACATTCATGCCACACAACACTATCGTCTCCAGATTTTTTATTTTTTGACTGCTTGTAAGAGCATTCAAGTGTCAAATGAAAAACATGATGTTTGAACTCAACTTTTGTACAAAATTTGTAAATTTACAAATCCAGTCAGTAATTTATCAATATTTAATAAATATAAAATAACTCAATTAATCCATCTATGATTATAAATACAGGGTGGGATTTCAAGTTAATTAAATGCAAATGCATGTGGAAGGCTTTAGTCTCATTTCACAGTGTTTCCCAACTGATACTCTTCAGACAATTCAAGTAAAATGTATTATAATTTTCTGTAATTAAACATCTTAAAACGTTAAAAGGGTTCCACAGCGCAATTAAACTGGGAAACACTGAGTTACATAAACACTTAGGTTTTAATAAAATTGAAAGTAGTATTGAAAGATCCCACCAAATACAAAATTCCGACCATTTTGTCGAATATAAAAGTTTTCTTTGTGCACTGATCATAAATACAGAAAAACAAAATCACATCCATTAATTGAAATGTTATTGACTTAGAAAATTAAAGAATAAATTTTGGAAATTCAATCTAAAATAATTATATCATCATCATCAGTCGGTGAATGGGAAATATTAGGCCGCTTGGAATTTGAATTTTCTTCTGATACGGATGAAAGTTTTCTCTTTAATGCTGTAAAAGGTAAAAACGTTTAAGGTAAGTCAATTATGAATCTGATATTGAGTTATTACGATTGTGTGTATTGGAGTTTGTATCCGATGAATGAGAATCATGTGTGTGATTATCGCTGTCGCCTTTATCATTAAATGGTGGAAGTATACTGTCATCGTCATCAGTTAAATCACTGTCGTCCTCAGAACTCTCTGAATCATCGACAATATTCTTTTCTATTGGCTGGTCTTCATTTTTCACTATAAATATAATAATTTTAGAAAATGTTGGGCATACAATATTTGATGCTTACGTTCGTTTTCGAATTCTTCTGTAATTTTCTCAATGTCAACTTTGTCCGACTCATTTTCTTCTTCCTCTTCCTCATTATCAGTTTCTTCGTCTTCATCAACATCACTCGTTTCATCCAAATTAGAATTTTTGTCTTCTGAAGTTTCAGTTTCTGCACTTTCAACTTTCTCTTTTTCCCCGTTACTTTGATTGTTTTCGACTTTAGCACTATGATTTCGAGATTCTATGCTACACTGTTTTTCCACGAACTTTTCAATGATTTCATCAGTTTGTCGAATTCTTTTTCTTCTGCCTTCTTCCAGTGAATTCGCCAATTCCTTATCGTCATCAGCTGGATCAGGAGGTGCATCGGGTACGTTTAATCCTTCTTGAAAATCGAGTACTCGCCGCTCACGTAACATTTCTACAACTTCCGTAAAAACTTTCTTGGCTATTTAAAAAAAATTATATCGTTATCATTACAAATTGCATTTATCTAAAAAAAAATAAAATAAATCATCGTACCTTCTTCTTGTGGATTTAGTAATAAATTATGTTCATCATTGTATTTATTAACTAATTCTAGAACTTCCGGATATTCCGGTACCTCTTTTTGTATATTTATATATTTGCTAATCTTTTTATTGATGATCGGATATCTAGAACCTATAAACAAGTTTTAAAAAAATTAACATCAAATAATCTTAATTTGTAATAATAATTGCCTTTATAAACAAATTTTTTTTCAATCCATCGCCCGGTTATTTCTGAAGTCTTGTTTAGTTCACATAATTTTTGCCACACTTTAATAAATCTTTTTTTGTATCTATCTTCCAGTAAGTATTTTGAATCAGCTTTATCTAAATCGTTTACGCTTAGTTCTTTTGCTTCCAACTTATTGATTTTCTTCTGCAGCAACTGAAAGGAAATGGGATTTTATTTATCATTTTTTTTAAAGCTCCAGAAACAAACTTACTGAAAGTAGTTTTTCCAAATATGCTATCCTTTCGGTAGTTTTTTTATCCTTTTTATTTTTTTTATCCCTTTCATCGTCAGTGTTTGAAACAGAATTGGAACTCGAACTATTACAGTTGTTTTCAACTCGAGGTCTTGGAATATTCGATTTAATTTCATCCATCAGGTCTTTAATATAAACGAAGACATTATCCGGATCCGACGAAACTTGTGAATCAGTATTTATCAAAAACTGTACAAAATGTTCACTTCCTTTTACATCTTCATCCATTTTGTTGTATAACTTCTCGAGACCGGGCAAAATTTTTACCGCTGTAGTATCTATTGCCCTGATACATGCTCTGCATGTATCAATTACCTGAAATACGGAAAAAGTTAGAAACAATTTCAATTTCTCACGGACAAAACTCGCATTTTTACACAAGTTTTATAAAAAAAAACACGAGAAATAACATTGTTATAAAATTCTGCTAGTTTAAATTACCTGTCGGAATACTCCGTCTTTTTCTGTGGAATTAGGTAATTGTGTAAATATCGAAGCTGCTGAACTCGTCGACGGCATATTCCAATCGTCGTGCACGGTTGGCGTCTTCGTTGGTGTCTGAAAAATAAGGAGTAACGATCTTTAGTTGGACTCTTCAATTAATTATTGGTTTATTAGCGATTTGTTATCGGTTTATCGTTTATAAAACTATATTGAATTTATATTTGAGTATTTGTTTTTTCATACCTTGGATTTTAAATTTGACGCGCCACATTCTTCATCAGACGATATTTCAATTACTTCCGCCATTTTTATTACGAAATATTTCAATACAACACACCTTTTGCTCTACTCGTATTCAAGCGTGGCTCTGGCAGTTTAGTATACCGATTTTACAGTTCATTTGTGCAATGGTATGTATGCAGTTCCGGTTTTTATGTGGTAAAACTGTACTGGGAATTGAAACTTTTTCGGCTTTTAGCAATACCCCGCTTCTGGTAGATTTTTGATGTTTAAAAGCAGGATTTTTCAGTCATCACTGAAGGAAATTGATTACAATGGCATTAAACAGACGATTAGCGTCAAAACATTTTGATTCAATACGATATATTTTCGAAGTTGGTAAGTATTTTATGTAAGAATATATACCTAACGTCTTTGAAATTAATAAACATTTTTTCCTGTAAGGTACAAAATTAAACGCGCAACCCGTATCTATAGCAACAGCATCATGTCTGTTTCACAAGTTTTTCGAAAACTGCAACTCTAAAAATTATGATCAACATGTATGAATTAAATTACTAACAACAGTAACGAAAACACTAATTAAAATTTTCTACATTTGCAGATGATAGCTGCAACATGTGTTTATTTAGCTGGTAAAGTGGAAGAAGATCATTTTTCGATAAAGGATGTCATTAATGTCGCTTATAAGTAATTCTTCAATAAAAGTGAATGTAAATTTTATTCATAATTAATCCTTTATTTAGAACGTTACATAAAGAATCAGGGCCTTTGGAACCAGGCGAGAAATATCACAATCTGCGCAAAAGTATCGTACATTTGGAACTTTTAATTTTACGAGTTCTCAAATTTCAAGTCTCGTTTGTGGATCCTAGAAAAGTATGTAGATACGATATCAAATTAGATGTTTTCATTTCATTTTTAAATCGCAGTATTTACTTCATTACGTGAAATCGTTGCAACATTGGATTCATCCGACACTCACTGAGAAAGTTCCCATTTTACAAACGAGTTGGGCACTCGTTCAAGATTTTCTTCACGATCCTGTATATTTAAAATATAAGGCGCAACATATTGCTATTGCTGCACTGTATCTTGCTTTGCAGTGTTGTGGAATTCAGGTACCATATAACGAAGATGCGGTACTCACTTGGTACGAGGTACGGATCGGAGACTGTTAAAATTCGAGTAAATTTTTAATGTTTCGGATTTATTTTCAGACTTTTGCTGATGATTTGAGTAAGGACGAATTGTGGGAAATTGTTGAAGATATTATGACTGTATCATTGATGGAAAATTAATTTTTTTTAAATATATAAATAAAAATAAAAATATAGCTCAGCTCATTTGTGATGTTTTATTCATTCCAAACTCCTGAATTTACACATTTTTTTAAAATAAATATTTTTGCCATTTGGGTTATGGCACAAATTGTCGCTAGGTGTCGCCACGTGTCGAGATGAAATACAAAGATTGCTCGGAAGCGGCAACTTCAGATTATCCAAATGAGTGACTGGGTTCACTGTAATAATTGCTACAAACAACCAGGACATGACACAAACTTTGTTTTAGTAAACTGTGGGCACATATTTTGTAAAGAATGTACTACGAAAGGTAGAATAAGATTGTATTTTTATCTCAAAATTACACTCGTACTTACATGACTTACCTATCGTTAACAGCTCCAAATCGATGTCCAATATGCAAAAATCCAGCATCATTTTTAGCGATAACTTCACGAGTGATTGTCAAACCACTACTTAAAAATATTATCTGTACTCCTAAAAGTTAAATGAAATAATATTTATTAATTTTTATAGATGCCAGCGCAGCATCAGATCTATTTCATATCTCCGGCAGAATTATCGATGAGACACACGAATGAACTGAAGAAAGTTCTGGATTTTCAAAACAAGCATCGGTTTCAACTGAACAACCATTTTAAGGAGAAGGTTTAATAAAATTATCTATATGTTAAAACGTCTTTAATCGTGATCTTTGTGTTTACGCAGGCACTCGAAGAATGCAACAGACTCAAGCAACATTTGAAGAAAATCGAGAGGTTTGGTACCGAATATTTTGATGTGAGATCAATTAATATATATTTAAATATCGGTATTCAGTTATGCTAAAGAATTAGAAGAGAAAATCACTAAGCAGTTAAATGAACTCGAACATCAAAAACAGGTTCTGGCCAATAACAAGTAAATATTCGATATTTCGAATGAAATTTAACTTTAATTTCAAATATTACTTTATTTTTTATTAGATCATCCGCAAGTCGTAGTAACTTTACATCAGGACTCAGTAAAATGTCTAGTAGCTTCGGTTAGTAAATTTATGGATTAATTTACTTTCTTTTAATTATTATTTCATTTGTAAACAGTTTTGAACACACCGATATCTCAGCCTTCGCCTTTGGCCAAAAAACCATCCGAATTTAGACTACCGGTAAATTTATGAATTTTAGAAAAATTATCTATTATGGTAGTAAATTAGTAATATTATTTTTTTCTCTGATTTAGATGAATGTAAACAACGTGTCTGCAATGTCGGCAACCAGACTTTCGGTGACATCGCCGCCTTATAATGGTCAAATCGGTTAGCAGACATTTTACTATTATGGATTTTGTAAATTACAATTTACAAATTTTATTTTTATTTTTATTTATAAAGGTTTGTCATCGGTTCATTCCACCATCTCGCCTCGAGATGTCACATCGCGAAGGGCATCGCCAGCTCTTTCTAATTACGCCAGTTCACCCCGTGATGTCATCTCGAGAAGTTTTACGCCTGCAATGTCAAGGTTTTTGTGGAATTTTATTAATTGTGACAATTGATTTGGTGATGGTTGGTATCGTTTTAGATATTCTTCCATGGTACCATCGCCGTATGAAAAAGTTTCACCGAGAGATAGTTTCACACCTAGCTATTCAGGTATAAAATGTAAAGATAATTTTTTTTTTGAAAGAATTGTAATTTTTTTTATAGGTTCAACGCCTCATGGAAGATCTTCCACTCCGCATAAGATAATTTCATACTGTTCATTAAAAAAATAGTTACGAGTTTGCATTTTTCTTTTTAGCTTTTTAAAAAACTCTTAGTACGACATCCTTGTATTTTTATCTGTACTGTTCATCTTTTTTAGTTTTGTTTATTCATCAATTTCATGTATTTTTTTTTATAGTTTGACTATAAATATAACATTTGTTGCTTTACATTCAGGAATAAAAGTTTTAATTTGTTCGAATTTTGTGAACTAGAATTTCATGTCTTTATGATGAATGTCAAAACTGATTTCCTTCAGGAATAATTCATTTCTAAACAAGGCCGACAGCTGATGTCTGGAGTGTCTGGAACACTTGATGCAGCAAGACGCGTGCGCCATCTAGGGAGCTAATAGAAAATAATTACGGTTCGCAGTAATTGTACAACAGAAATCTTTAGACAACAAACATCATTTAGATTTAGAGTTAAACATTAATTTTACCGAAACAATAATCTAAAAATTTATTTATTGACAAGTTTACCGTTACAAAATAAAACAAAACACGTTTACAATTTACCCAGAATCCTCTTCGATAGGAAGAGCCGCCATAGTGGCAAATGAATCACGATGACCTAATAGCGATTTGAAGAAGTGTTAACCCATGTTCGAAGTAAATTTTAACAAGATCGCTTTTAATTCCCGTTCCAATGATTCCCTCGATTGATTTCTGAACTCTAAGCATCGCGATCTACACATGTCAGCAATGAGTTGGGGTACAGAACTGTGGGTAAGTGGACAACATGAAAACACTCGAGCACAAATTGCACCGATCGCACCATACCAAACCGTCTGTAAACCTTGTAACCCTTATCAGCAGTTTAAAAAACAATTCCAAACGATTTGCATCTAATCAACATCAATTTCAATTCCAAATCTATCACCAAGGCCACACAAACCCATAGAATCGCATGGAAAACAAGAAAAATTCTCCGATGCGTTAAATCACTCATTGTGACTTTCCGTACCGTACAATTGTTTTTCTCAACACTTTTTTACCATTTCATTTTTTTCCTTTTCCAAACATTTTATTTTTAACCTTGTGAACACCGAAACGAGGCGGGATGTGGCCGCTATTGATGCGTATCGTTTAAAATTATTTATTTTGGTACGGAAATTATTCCGGCATGATGAGGAAATGGTCCTTACCAAACTTATTGTCATTCATGATAAGGAATTAATCAAAGTTCCTGTTTTGCCTTGAAATTTGCAGGTTTTATTAATTATTGTTGTGCTAATGAGGGGAAAGAATCGTATCTGCAGTGAAATTTCGTGTGGGAAATCGCGTGATTGATTTCTGTTGTGTTTACACAAACACAACTGCGGTGTCGCTAATGTGTCCATAATGGTTTTATTCACTTTTGTACGGTGTTTATTTTACATTTTAAAGTGATAAATAAGGTGTGAGAGAAGAGTTCAGCTTCAAGTTTAAATGAATGCTAAGTTTGTTTTTCCCGTCCCATTTCCCATCGTTTTTAAACAAGTGGATTTTTATTTTTTTTCCTATAAAAAGGATAGAAAGGATGGATACATGTAGTTTAACGCCACGAACGGCGACTTAGATACACAAAACGAACAGAAGAAACTATTCACGAACGTTTTGCTTGTAAATTGATATATCTAAATGGTGATTGGAGGATTGGGAATCGAGTTATCTCAGAAAATTCGCCATTTTTGATGTATAAAATCGCAGAGTTTGAGATTTAATTTTGACACTCGAGAAGTTTTCTCTGCGATTATGATGTTTAAATTCGTTTTTTATTATCTTGTGTAATGGGTCAGGGTCCATTTTGAAAGGAATTTTAATTCCCGTTTGAATTAATGCTCATAAAATGAATAAAATGAGAAATTGTTAGATTGTTGTGGGATGAAACTTCCCGTAGCCATTTTGTTGTTTTACGAATGTAAATATTCGGTTTAAATGAGGAAGTTGTGTGTTTAAAATGTCAATGGTCCCAAATAACTTTTTCTTTTTATTCCCATGAAGTTTTCGTTTTCGGGGCAATGGTATTCGGTCTATTGAAAAATCCATAAAAGAAAAATTAAAAAAAATTTTTCTGTTTTAAATTGATAATAATGGAAATTTACCTAGACCTAAAAACGTTTACAATTGATAAGGGTAAAACGATCTTTTGAAAAATAACCTGTTGAAAGATAAGATGGAGGGATTTCACTCTCTGATTACAACATACTTGAAAAACAAACAAGTGTAAAATGAATTTTGAAATACAAACTTTTTTCGGCGAACGGAAAAATCAGATTAAAAACTGACGTAACGTATTCAGAATTAAATCGAAAACTAAAAACGGGAAAACCAAAAAAAATTTTTTTTTGTTTCCTTTCCTTTCGGTTGGAAATGTTTTAAAATGGTGGGAGTTTTTCTGCAGGTGTGCATCACCTGGTGCCATGTGGCCATTATTTACAAAAGGTTAGGCGAGTTTGGCATAAAGGAATGATGAAACAACGAAATGACGTCATTTCTACTCCTCCTCGGTTAACCCGATCTAAATTTAATGCGTCATAGGATCGATTTTTTTTATCTAAATGGCGCATATTGTTTTTCCAAGCGTGAAAACTGGGAGGAAAGTTATTTTTACCCCAAAATTTCATCTCCAAACAGCAAACCCGGAGATAAACTTTGATAAATTACACAACCCCTTATCTCACCCATTAAGCTACTTGTCCAGTTCACCCAATATATTTTTTATTCATCATCACCAGACACTAATTACAACTCTTTAGTTCCAAAAGCGTGCACTCAAGGGTCAATGAGATTCCTTCATTCAGTTTGGCAGTTTCTACTCAAATTGATTAATAGTGAAAGTAAGTTTCTGGTGCTTTGGCCGTGTGAACCCGGTTTTTTTACATTTAAATATATATAAATTCATCGACACCACCCTTTGAATACAAATCAGTTACAGAATAAACCGTTATTATTCATGCGGGCAGAGAGAGGAGTTGCCAACCTTGGGATCCTAGTAATTTTGCTGCTCACGAGGTTTAGTCACTCCTCTCTGATTGGCCAAGAGACAGATGTGTGTGGACAAGGGAACCAACACCATAACCCCTGATTTTTTACTTTATTTTTTTTTTGTGTCTTAGTTGAGGGTCAGATGCCGAGTGATGTTTAGTTGCACACCAGGGTCTGATCTTGAACTGGGTTAAAAATGGTTCTGTGACTTGTTTTTCCTAGTTTGATGTACACAAAAGGTTGAACGCCCTTGAGTTTTCATTGGAAATACAAAGAGTGAAATTGGCTGCGAGTCTGTTTTTATTTTGGTGCCTTAAAGCCCTTGACGATATGGTGAAAACCGGGCAAAGTGACATGCCACACAAGATTCACAAGGATTTAAAAGATTGGTGGCCTTATAAGGTGAGTGAGTTTTGGGTGTCCCGTGTTTTTTTTTAATTTTTTTAAATTTATTTTTTTTTAATGTAATTTTTTTTAAACCAAGGACAATGTATGGAATGTGCGTGGAATGCAATTGCATTTGTCGAGTGTTGTTATGATTTAGGTTGTTTATGTCTTTTATGTTGTTTATTTATGTTTGCAGGACCAATACGATAACATTGCAGCACACACTCAGAAGGGAATAGATTTCCTCGAGAAATATGGACATTTTATCAGGGATAGGTGCACGATCGAAGTGGAGTACGCGAGTAAACTCAGGTATGACTTGATTTTTTTTGTTTTTTTATTTTGTATTTTTTTTCGTTTTGAACAGGAAATTCTTGTCTGTGTCTTAAGGCGTGCCTGACATTTTTGTTGGGATATTCAACAGGATCTGAAATGGTCGAGTTTTAAATGAAAAATAAAAAAAATGGAAAAGGAAAATGAGGTGTTAGATTATGAGGAAAAAAATATTAACCTAAGATTAAGGATAGTTTTTAGAATGGGCTATTTTTAGGTTGTTATTTAATACCTTAAAGCTGTGATACAGAAAGAAAAATTATGGTTGCATTTTTTTTAAGACTTTGAACTCTTAGGAATATGGTTATAGATAATTTTATTATGGATTAAAATTATATATGAGTTTTTTTTCCGGGAAAAATTTTATGGGAGTTTGCATGTATCATTAGGTTAAGTCACCACACCATGGTCGATTCGATTCAGAACAATTGTTTTAATCATTTATAATGGTTGTACAGTCATGTCTTTATCACATGATCGCTCAAACTCGTAATTTCCATTGTTATTTCAACCTGGCGTAGGAAATTTAGAAAATAACTTAAAAATTGTTCATAATTAAAAACGTTGTTGCGATTGTGATATTTTTCGATGATCACATGACGGGGTATCGACCGATTTCAGGTGAATAATCGGACAAACGCATTTGTGACAAAATCGAATGATTGATAATGCTCTGGACTGGTATCGAATTGCAAAATTAAGTTTTTCTAAAGAAATCAGTCAATTATACAAAACTTGCAATCACAACAATTAATTTTATTTGTGAAACCTCTTACATGAATGACAAAACTTTGAAATTTAGGGTTTTTCTTAAATAAACCAAAAACAAATTATCAATTAATCCTAAATATTTATTTTCAAACTTAAAATATCATTTAAACTGCAAATAATAACATTTACGTCTGTGAACGAGACACTCGGTTTTATCACTGACGTCATCCGTAATAATTTGCATTTATAAACTATTTTGAGTCTTAAGTATATTAAATTAAGTATTTAAAAATATATGTTATGCACAATTGTACTCAAATAATAATCAAGATTTAAAATTTTTGATTTATTTAAAAAACCCTAAATTTCAAAGTTTTGTCGCGCATTGTATTATGCAAACAGACGGAAAAAAAATTCATAATTTTATGTTTCTTCATGACTTCACCTTTAAAAGTCCTCAACAGGATCTAAAAAGAAAAGAAGAGTGAAATAAAAACTCAAGACAGGAAAGAAATTACATTAAAAAGTTCCACGCAATATGATAATCCAAACTGTTAAATACAATCCGATCATTCCATAGATCGAATGCAAGATTAGCAATCTGGATCAAAACAGCTGTGTGAAACTTCTTAACGTATCTTGATCTTCGTTTGTCACGAAATTATCTCGAACCTTTTTCCTGGTGCAGGCAGCCAGGCAGCCCTAGCGTAAAAGTGAGTGAATGTCAAAACATTTTGAGATTAGCAACAAACCGCTTCTCAACTGCAATTAGCACAAGCTTGTGAGCCTAAAAAAATTAAATACAGAGTCTCGTGCCTTGAGTCAATTGTGAAAGGATGCTGCTAATTAGAGGATGAAGTATAAAATTTTTTTGTCTGTTAATTTCTTCGATTAAATACAATTATAATTCAACGAGGTTAACGGATATTTCAAGTGGGCGCTTCTTAAAAAATATGGAAATTTAATTGAACTATCCCCGTAATGCCTCATCTACTTTTGAGGTTGAGGGTATGGAGTTCAAGTTTGATGAGGGGGCCGATTGAATTATATTCGATATGTATTTATGGAACTAGAAAAGAATCTTGAAATAAATTCAAGAATTCAAAAATGAAATTTATGAAAATATATAAATAAATGGATTTTGAAGTCTCGCATAAAATTTTCAAATTTCCATCCTGTTTTCAAGGAAGAAAAACATCTTACGCAAATCGCTTATTTGGTTTTGTGGTTTCAGTTGTGTAAGTTGTTGAGGTTTAAGGTTGAGGGGGCTGGTTGAGTTCAAATTAAAATTTCATATGGATTTACAGAATTAAAAAATTTCGAAAAAATATGAAATAAAATTAGATAATGAATTTTTTTTTTTAATTCCAGAAATAAATTAACTGAACTGGATTTTGAAATTTTACATAAGATTTTTAAAAATGGCCTCATGGAAATAAATCTAGTTTATTTGGTTTTATGGGTTTGAGTTTGCGTTCAAGTTTTATGAATCCCATCTGGATTTACAGAAATGGAGATATGAAATTTTGCATATAAATAAATAAACAAACTGGAGTTTGAAAATCTCTCCTGACATTTTTAAAAATGGCTGCCGGTTTTTAAGGAAGGAAAAAAAACCTTGGGTCATTCTCTGGTTTTGTGGTTTGAGTTTGCGTTAAGATGTTAGGAGTTAATTTTAGCCGAGGTTTTAATCTTTTTAGTTGAAGCAGTAGTTGACTGGATAAATAAATAGCACAGGAAATGGTTATCAGTTGCTCGTGGTTCAATTAAGTTCTTAAAATAGGCTTCAAGTTTTGTTTAGAGGTTAAAAACAAATCAAGCTTAATTAAAATTTTCTTGAATGAAGGAAAAATGTTTTTATTTTCATGAAATTCGATACTTACGAACGAATTAATTAAGCTGAAAGGGAGCATGTGGGATGAAGTGTTAAAAAAATTGAATTATGTGTTGATACTTGAGATGTCAAAATTTTTTTTTATGCACATTTAAATTCACCCAACATGTGACGCCCACGTGGTTGGGATTATTCTATTTGATTTTATAGCATTTAATTTTTTTTTTTTAATTTTTAATTTTTTCATGTTACAGACGGTTAGTGAAGAGTTATCACTTGAAGAAAAAGGATGAGGAAGAGAATCAGTAAGTAGCAAAAGTATTGTGAACTCAAGGCTTTAAGAGGATTAAAATGGTAGTTGCTTCCCATAAATTAAACTTTCTTTGATTCTATTTTCATTTCAGGAAGAGGTTTTTTTAATTGGGTGTTTTGTAACTTACCATGTATTGCTACGGAGACTGTTCTAAAGCCACGTTTATTGACTGTAGATAATTCGAAAGATTTTTTTAGCATTTGTTGTCTAGTCGTTATTTAAATGCTAAAAAAATCTGAAAGATTTGAATTGTCAATTAATTCGAATATATTTTAAGTGAGAATTCGAAATTTGTAAATTCTTCATCTAAAAGTCGAGTTTTTTTAACTCTGGGGAAAAAAAATCTCAAAGTTTGAGGTCGAATTATGCGGGTACCATTTATTTCAACTCCAATAATTAATTTTGATTCAAATTTATATGTTATTGACTGGTGGAGGCATGGAAATAAAATACTTTGAGGTAAAAATCTTGAGGTCGACTTAACATGACAGTCAAACACGGTGCAAACACCTGAACATCAAAAAAAAAAAAACTTGAAATCAGTGAAGCAGCTGAAAAGGGATAAAAAAAATTCACATTTTTATAGTTTGAATTATGTAGACTTCAGTTAAATCATTCATCTCCATGATTCAAATTCAATTGATTCCTTAAGAAATTTGATTTACTGACTTTAGTAAAGACAAAATATAAAAGACCAAAAAATAACAAAACAAAATATAATGGCTTTGAATTTCAAACTTTCAACCCTTCATATTTTGGTGTTGTAATTATATAATTTCCATAATTCTCATGCACGCATGGAAAATATGTTGCAATTCCTCATAAGAAAATTAATCATGCAATTACTGGAAATAATTTTGATGTTGAGTTTTCTCAGCCATTTGGTAAATTGCAAAACTTTTTTTTTTTCTTTCTTTAAATATCGGATGTTTATTTACTTCAAATACAAAATAAAAAAATGTTTCTATTTCGGTTCCTGTTGACCAGACATGACCAGGTCAATGGATAAATTCCACATACACAAAAAAAGGAACGTGAATATAATCATGAATAGTTTGTTTTACTGATTTTGCTGATGGAATAATAAACATGAGAAAGGAAGTTTTCTCTGTTTTTGTTTTATTAAAAAGCATACAAAGGAAGAAAAATGATGATTAAGGCACGAAATAGATTTATTTATAGTTTTTTCCTTAAAAAAAATACAAGAGTGGGAATGATGAGATAATTTCCTGGAATTGTGTAAATTTAGAATTTGTGTATCATCAACAGATTCACCTACTGCAAAGCATTTGTGGCCATGATGAACGAGATCAACGACCTGGCTGGACAACATGAACTTATATCTGAAAATTTAACAACGTATATTGCCAAAGAAGTGTCCTCACTCGTCAAGGACTTTAAGGAAGAGAGGAAAAAGGTGATTTATTTCATTTAATTAAACACTTTTTTTTTGAAAACTAATTTATTTTATATTTTTTGTTTGCAGCATTTACAAGAAGGAGCTAAAATTCAAATAAATCTTCAGCAATCCATAGCACAGCTTGATAAGGTGAGAAATCCAGTACCGGATTTGGCGTTATCGAGGCTCGATGAAGCTTTGAGTTGTGTTTATTTTTTTTACGTGTATATTTAGCAACAAACTGTGCAAGGTGTCTGGTTTTAAGCACGGGTATAAATTTTTCCTTCGATAAGATTTATATTTTGCTTACCGTACAAAAGCGGAATTATTTTAACTTTTTCTGCCTTTTGTCGCCTTCATAAATTTTAAATGAATAATTTAGCTTGATTAATGGACGTATGCTTGAAAGTAATAATATTTGTGTAAAAATAATATTTTGTCAAGTTTAAAGTTATATTTAAATCTTATGGTGAATGAGCAATCGTTTCTGTTTGTTTTGTGTGTGATTCATCATGGGAGCTAACAGTAGTTTGGTGTCATCAATCCTGCCATGTTGATCTGTATCTTCCAATGTGGATCGAAGATTAACCATAGCGGGTTGAGGATTTCCAGACGTCCCGTTTTGAGCAATTAAATATGTTTTTTCTCTTAATTTCCTCAGAAGTACATGCTAAAAACAGAAACGGCAAACATTAAATGAAAGAAAAAAAGAATTATTTACATATAAATTTCTTTTTTTTTGATTTCAGACAAAAAAAGGCTACGAAAGGGCATACAAAGAAATGGAAAAAGCGTCTGAGAATTTTAATAAAGCCGACGCGGATTTAAATTTGTCGCGAGCTGATGTCGAAAAGGTTATTTGAAATTTGATAGTTGGAAATAATTGCAGAAGTTGAAAAAAATCTTATTTTTTCAGGCGCGGGGATTCTCCAATCTAAAGGAACAGCAACATGACGACAGCAAAAACGAATATGCAAGTCAACTGCAAAAAACCAACGACCTGCAGGCACAGCACTATAACGAGTTGATGCCCACAGTGTTTTTGGAGTTGCAAGAAATGGACGAAAGACGGATAAAGAAACTTCAAGAGTTCATTAAACAATCATCTTTAATCGAGAAACAAGTTTTTCCAATTATAAACAAATGTCTGGAAGGAATTTGTACAGCCGCTGACACGATCGACGAACATGAGGCAATGATTGATAAATTGTTTTCATGCCAAATTTGACGCTTAAGGGTCGAATTTGCTGTAAACAAAAGCGAATTTGATTCGGGCAATTAAATTAATTACAATTTTTTTGTGTTTTAGGACTCAAGGCTGGTCATCGATAGGTACAAATCAGGATTCCAGCCTCCGGGTGACATTCCGTTCGAAGATTTGAGTTGTATAAAGAACGGGGAAAGCAATTGCACTGTGAGCAATGTCCCCACGATCAGGGCAGATTCTCTGACCACCAAAGGGACGTTGTCTGGTGGAAAATTAAAAAAGAGAGGCGGACTCTTCGGTATTTTCAGCTCAAATAAGGTGCGACATTGTTCTCGTGACGCTGAATACTCTGATTATATTTTAGCTTAAGATTTTTTTTTAAACAAAATATTAATTTTGGTAGTTTGGATGTTGACGTGGTTTTTTTTTTCTTTTTTTTACTCTTTGTTTTTATTATCTACATTGGCTTCGTTTGACTGCGTAATTTTGCTGTAAGTACCTGTGTGTTGAATCATTAATGACATGTGCGTGTTTACTTAAGTTTTAGTTTTTCTTTTTAATTTTTGTTTTGTTTACTTCACATTACTTTTGGTTGAATTGAATTATTTGATTTTGCTTTTGTATTTGTGCTTGCTATTGCATGCTTTTGATTATTTCATTGTTTTTTGTTTTGTTTTTTTTGGATTTCATTCATTTTTTTCAAATTTTTTTGGTTTTTTATTATGTTATATTTTGTTGAAATGTGAAATATTTTTAGAATAATGGTGTCGAAATGAAGGAAGACTACAGTGATCTCCCGCCGAATCAAAGGCGGAAAAAAATTCAACAAAAGCTTGATAATATTGCCGCTCAAATTCAGCAGGAAACCGCTGCTAGGTAATAACGATTCAAAATTTAATTTCCGTAGAACTTGGTTAATTCGACTCAGAATGATTGGCAATTGATTGAGTGAACATTCGAATTAACAAAACCTGCATTTATTGGTTTGTTTTGTGAACTTGTTTTAGCCAGCGAATTACAATGTGAAATGTTTGAAATATGAAATGGCAATCAAACTTGTGCATGCACTTCTAGAACAAAACGAAAATTTGGATTACCGTAAAGAAAATTGTTTTATTCACTCAATTATTAAAATAAAAACTTTATTTTGTATTTCGAGTTACACAAGAGTCCGGCCAATTGGCGCACCATCGTAATTCAAACCAAATTTCATCTTTGAGTTCGAATTAACAAAGTTTTAGCACAATTGAACAAATTCTAATATTTTTTCCACCTCATAGGGATGGACTTACTAAAATGAAGAGCGCCTATGAACAAAATCCTGCGCTAGGTGATCCACTAACAATAGAAGGCCAACTCACAGAAAATGGACATAAGTTGGATAAATTACGGCAAGAACAACATAAATACAACGTAACAAATTAATTACATTACTACATTCCAAACAAATGTATTGATATTAATTTAAAATTTCGATTCAGACATACTTAACGGATCCCGGTAGCAAAAGTGGTACTCCGGTCGTGAATAAAAAAGAACGAAACAGCATATCTGAAGATTCGCTGTCACGTAGTGCGTCTGATTCGAGCGTTTCCAATCCAGTAGTTAATAGTAACAAGTGTCAAGCGCCCAATGTGCCCCTTCCTCCTTACTGGTGAGTCGGATTTTCTATTTTATTTATTCATGTTTGAGTTTTTGTTATCTTCTTATTTGTTTTTTTGCACATTGGTGTCGTGCATCTCGCACGAGTAACACTGTTTTGTATTGCACCAATACATTTAATTTTTTGGTTGGTTTCATTAACCGACGATACCTTTTGCCCTGTGCGTGTTTAATCTTCAGTTCCTCCAATAGCCCCGAGAGCGGACTCGGCACCAGTCATACAAGTTTACCTGACTCCGATTTCGATAACGGCGAATATTTCGACACAGAACCGTTACCTGTACTCGGCATTTGTCGTGCTTTGTATAGCTTTGATGGTAAGTGCAAATTTGTTTCGCGGACTCATGAAGGTCACTTCATGGCTGAATCCTGTTTCTTACCAAATTGAACAGGGGAAAAATTCTTGATTTAATGACAGATTGGAATCTTGTTTATTTTGTTGATTTTTAGCTAATTCTCTCTAATGATTTAAACTTTGCAATTGGCATATGAAAGAGAAATTCAGCCACTGAAGAATTATGATCTGTGTATTATGAGAAGAAATACAGTACTTGGGAGCTCGTGTTGGAATTCAAATTTATTTCTTAAATGATTAACAAACTGCTAAATTCTGGTTCTACAAAGGTTAGGTTTGCACCCTTTGACCTAGCCGCTTGGATAATAAGGTCAAGCAATATTTTTTAAGCAAATTAAATTAAATTAAATTACCTAATTTAATTTAATTTTAAAATTTGTAGTGTTGACGCCATATTCACATATAATTTATTATATTGATTAAGAGGCAGGTTTATTGTAGATTTTGTAATCTGGGAATACGAACACTAATGTATGTAAATGAATGCAATTTATAAAAAAGAATTCATATTAAAGAAATAGTATTCTTTACATAGAGGTCAGGGTACTATACGAATCTCAGAGACAATTCACAACTGATTACTCGTTCATTTGGTACATATGTAGCCCCGATTAAGGGGAAATTTCACCTCAATGAATTGTGTTGTGTGTACACACACTTTGGTAATGTGTGTGGGACAGATGTTCGTCTCAGGTGCCAAATTGTCGATGATGATGATGATGATGATAATGATAATGGTAATTGTAATCGTATACTTGTATCAACAAGGGTGCACAATCATTGGATGATTTCCAACATAACAAATACAGTAACTGGACAGAAATTATTAGGTGCTATATCCATATAAACAGTAAATGCTTCTCACATTAAAATTTATGTAGTTTAATTCACAATTTTATACATTCATACAATATAAAGATTTTATTTTTTTAGTGTTGCAGTTGCAATAAGATTCCACACTCGACTCCTGTCTACTGTATTTTCTTATATATAATTCTAACAACCGTTGACATAGTCTCTTTCTTTCCAGCTCAGAGCGAAGGCTCCATTCCCATGATAGAAGGCGAGGAGCTTCAAGTAATCGAATTGGACCAAGGCGATGGTTGGACTCGAGTACGGCGAGGCGACAACGAAGAAGGCTTTGTTCCAACATCATACGTCGAATGTCTCTTTGATACGAATTCGGTTAATTGCTAACAAAACTCAAATAAAAAAAAAGAAATAACTGTATAAATTACTCAGTTTAACGAGATGGGATATTTTTTCTTTATTGCCCAATGATTTAACTTGTTTTAAGTGGATTTAAACTTTTTTCTCCATTTTAATTATATATATATATAAATATACATCAAATAATATTTCAGTCAGACAAAGTTCCTAGGTGGAAATTATTTTGATCTGCTTGCTGATATTTTTATAAAAAAAAAAATATTTAAAACAAAAAATGGAATAGAAAAATGGCTGACTACTTAGCGAACAGTCAATTGTACATAATGAAATACGATGCAAGAAAATATCCTGTCCATAAGTTGATGAGAAATATAAATGGAAAGCTATTTACTGAGTAAATATTAAGGATAATTTTTATTTTCCTTTTGGTTTTCGTTGTGTGAAAACGACTTCGAGGGTTTGTTGATAGTGCCCGAATGAATTAATATGAATTTCTTTCAACTTGAAATTCTGGAATTTTCTTCATGTTATTAGATTAATATCGTACACTTATATTTTAAATGTTATATAATAGTAGGCTTAATCGAATTGAAGGGATTAAAATGAAATTCCAGTAAAGCATAAAGCGTAAATAACGAATGCAATCAATTTTTGATTTTTTTTTCTTTTTGGATTAAATTACGTTAAAGTTGTTTGTTGTAAATGAAAAAAAATATTTGTGAGCTTCGTTATGTTGTTTTTTTCCTCTCAACTGTGCCTTCGTGTAATAATGATGTAAATTGAAATTTTTTTAGTATATGAATTTTGTTTTCGTAGTTGATTTTCTCCATTTCTAAGTTCTCATTTATTAACAAAAAAATGTTCTAATTTTTTTTACTTACTTTTGTATTCTTTGTCGCATGATGACTTATGCGTAAGTCAAAACGAATTTTTTTAATTTTTTTAAACGTTGATTATAAAAAAAATTGAGTCGCATAATGTCGCGTGTGGAATTTTCGAGTGAAAATATTTTATCTGCTGCTGTATAAATAAGTTATTTTCATTTTGTGCGTTGTTGTTGAGCTTGGTTTTTAGTCTCTAGGCCTGAAATTAGATCATGAGAATAATTTATTCCAATCTCAGTGTAATTAGAGACTAATGTAATGCCTTTTTAAATAATTAAATTGAATAAGCAAAAAAATAATTGATGCTTTACAACAGATTTTATTCACAGTTATTATTACGACATAGACTTTTCATAATTAACAGATCAGTACATCTAGGGGAAATCTTGCAACCGATTATAAAATTTAAAACAAAAATCCTGAGACCCATCGGTTTCGTACATTCGTGTCGATAATGGAATTAATGGAAATTGCCGTTAAATGAAGAAATGATGTATACCGTACAGTACAAGGCAGCAAATTTTGGCTTTACAAAGGCAGTAAAACAGTACTTTATTTTTAAAATCATGTAGTTTAAATTAAGGAGTGGCTATTCCACTCAATTTTTAAATTTTTAGATAGTAGGAGTGGGAAACAGTTTTTAATTGACAGTTACTTGACGCAAGGACTATGATGACAAAATGCACTAAATCGAATACTTATAAAGTCTGCATTCGGAATTCATGTCTGCTGAATTTATTATAAAGTGAAGCAGACTTTGTGTAGTCGTATTTGTAGCGACTAGACCATGAAATTTGAAACGAGCAATTATTTCATTTTGTTTCACTACAACGATGGAAATGGAATAAATGATTTGTGCACATAAATAACTGTCTATTAAATGTCTGTCAATTAAATGCGATTTTCCATATTTAGATAAACTAATTTTAAAATTGAGTGGGAATAGCCAGGACCTTCAAATTAACCTAGCTATGTATAAAAGTACACTGAACCTAATTTTGGCTACAGAATTAAGTTATTTCTACTGGTTTCTGAGATAAGAACAGAAATCTATTTGTATTTCTGATTTTTTTTATTTTTTTTTATCTTGAAAACCATTAGAGATAACATAATTAAACAAACGACAATGTTCCAAACACTTTTTTTGACATGCAGTTATCAGTAGCTGCATTCAAAAACTAAAACAAAAATTGTGTTTTGTGTTTTAGGCGTACGGTAACTTATTTCTCATTGAATGAGAACAAGTGACGTCTAAAAAACACACAACAACTAAAACACAAATTTGTGTTAGTTTTTGAATGCAGCTAGTGTATTACATTTATCAATTTCACACGTTTAAAGCTAGTTGTTTTATCGATAATTGGTTGCTTTAAGAACCCCTGACATTTTTATTATATTAATAATATAACTATATTTGGTCCCTGACTAGGTTTAAATATCACAACCCACAATTTCAACATCCCATTTTAATTCTTTGGTCCCTCAAAATTATAAATAAATTATCTCAAAAAAATATGAAGATTTATATATTGTATTTGGTCCCTTACATCATAACTTTTTTAATATAAATGAATTTCTTTGGTCTCTCTTTGGTCAATTAATAAATTACTTAATCCTAGCTGCAAGTTTTTCAATCTCCTCCCATGCAAATTGTATGTGTTTCGACTCCGTCCTAGCACTACAAACTGCAAATCTCAGCATGTATCGGCCACGTAAGGTCGACGGAGTCAAGTGAATCTTGCCATTAGCGTTTATTTCTTTTAATAGCTTTTCGTTCAACACGTTTTCTCCCTATTTAGAAAATAACACATCAACAAACATCTACAGATCATCATTCTGGCAATTTACCTTCAAACGGAAGCAGACCAAACCCAAGACTACTGGCGCCACAATTTCAAAGTTCGGATTAGTCTTCACCAGAGCTTCGAACTCCTTGGCAAGCCCCACATGCTTTAAATAGAAAATTTATTGCGTTCAAATGGAACTTCCTCACTGAAGTTTATACTTTTCTAATGTGTTCTTGCAATCCTTTGACACCGAAAGATCTCAAAACAAACCATAATTTGAGGGAACGAAATCGTCGTCCTAACGGTATCTGCCAGTGCTGTTAATTTAATGTAAATTTAGACACTTCATATACATATACAATTTATTATTATTTATTTATTTATTTACTCGGTAGTCAGGCACTTGTCCCTGGTGTTCGTGTTTTAAGTACAGAGGATCAACGTCAAAAGCTTTGACTATATAATCAGTGTCGCGAATCCTGTTTGGAAAGTTGTAATGGCTTATAAAAGTAAACAAGAATTTAATCAACCCTGCTCAGAAGTATAACTCACATACTCGGATCTAATTTATTAACATTATTGAAGTCAGAGCCTCAACTATTGCCTGTAAAATTTCTTAGAACTTAGGACAAGGCCACAAAAACATGGGAATAAGAATATAGTAAGTCCTCAACTTAGAACGGGCTTTTAAGTACTCAGGATTTAGGATTTATACAGTTTTTTGTTTACAATAGGAATTTAGGAACCCAATTCCCCAAAACCATACTATTTTGTGATTGAGTATTTGGTTACAGAAAAATTTGGTTTACAGAAAAATTAAACTTGTGTCGGCTGTAGAATGCTATATTCATGTTTTCTATTGTTAATCTAAATTTTCAAGTTGAAATATCGCAACCGCAACAAATTTGTTTACTGCCTAATTAACTAGATTATCAATTTCATATTTTACTTGCATTTGGTTTATTCTGTTCACTGATTTGGAAAAACAACTGAACCTCAGGACTAAGCTAAGAGACGACAGTTACACTTCTGAGTAAAGTCAATACTCTCTTACCATAAAGTAGAGCAATCAAAATTAACGAGAAGCCATTTATGCGGGTTAAAATTGAACGAGTCGACTTTTTCGATACCGTTAAGCAAAGGACGAAACTCTGGACATATGAAAGCACTTCCTGCATATGCTGCATCTACGTGAAACCACACATCTTTTTTGTTGCCTAGATCAATAATTGTAAGTTAGAAATTAAAGTAATACATATAATAGTGAGTTTAATTACAAACGTTTCCAATTTCTATTATGTTGTCGAAAGCGCAAGATGGTGTCGTCCCGAGTGTTGCCACTACAAGAAAAGGGATTTTGCCATTTGCCAAGTCTTCGGCAATGGCGGCTTCTACCACATCACCACGAAGACTGAAATCGTCATCACTCGGTAAGGATCGTATCTTAATTCCAGCCAATCTGGCAGCTCGTTCTACCGAACTGTGGGCCTAAAAATACGAAAATTATTTTCCTTCTGAGCATATGTATTTAAACAGAGAATATCACTGATCCTTGCCATACAAGAAAGATAAATACAGCATAGCATTACGAACAGGGGTCAAAATGCATTGCTGTATTTATCCTTCTTTCTCAGTTTTCCTGAATTGTAAGCTAGTCAGAGATTTCTCATGTCTTCTCATCATTTGATTTTCATCAAAGTCAAGTTGTCATTAGTAAAACTCGAACTTTTGGTGATCTAACGATGAAATAGAAGTTTGGTCATTTTAAAGACCTTTGCAGGCTCTAGGCTGTACAGGCTCCCGACCGAAAAAATATTTTTTGACTACAAATGCATCGTTACCCTCACCCATTTCGTATATTTTATTGCAATTCACAAGTTTTCGTAACCCCTTACTGGATACGTTTACTGAACAGAAATTTTATAAAAGTTTTCGATGAAGTAGAATATTTCAATCACGTAAACATTAAAGTTTCTCTCAAAAGAAACTCGAGGCATATGCTTTTGTCAGATTTTCTCGTTCCGCGGTTTGCTCACGTTGGTTACTCCCTCTCGACATGACGACCGAGTCGAGTGAATGAATGAATGGCTATCTAGAGCTGAGACACAGAATTCCTTACAATAAGGGATTCATACCATTCGTGCTTGGCACAATCGTGCCAATTTTACCATGCTTTGGGCTTTCTAATATCCCAAGCTAAATTAGAAGCCAAAAGAGCACACAGTAACAGAAAATGACAGCCATCTGTTTACATTTTTCTGTTATCACGTGACGAGGGGATGTTTTTAGGTCACGCAAGCACTGGCCTCTTGTGGAAAATTTCTACAAGCAAATTAAACCACTGAATATTTTCCGCAAAAATTCTTAGCATGTAATCGTATGTCTAACGAAAATTACAGGCCTGAGAATTAGCCATAGATGATCATTTGCATTTAGTACAGCAAAGTGACATTTAAAAATTAAACTTCCATAATCGCAACAACAGAAAAAAAGTGCTGGAAATTTAATGTCATTTTCCAAACGACAGTTATTGCAGTAGGTTAAAAATAAAAACGACAGCATTAACTCTGATTGCAGGCATTTCTACAAATGATTTATAACCCTAAGCATCAATTTTTAGAATTAATCCCATAGGAACCTTATAAGATAAGGCCAATCAATTTCCATATTTTCCTCAATAAAAAAACTTTCCCCCTCATTTCCGTACTTGATCAGACGTATACGCAACCAATTTCCTGACCACGTCAAACTCATCCCATTCTGGGTGTTCTTTTTGAACTTTCTGCAGCATCTTAACTCTTGCAGCCAACAGACTGATGAAAGTGGAATCACTGGCAGTGACCTGAACGAGGAAGAAAATTGTATTAAAAAAAAATGTCAGGAATTTATTTCCCCATAATTACTTGAATCACTCCGCCTCCATTACCAACACCACTTGAAAACAAAAACTCTTGCGGTAGATCGAGCATTTTTCCTAACCAATCCATAACTACCATCTCCAATTCAGTGCACGCTGGACTGGCAGCCTGCCAAATCAATCAATAGAATTGATTCGTGGCATTGATAAAATGAAATTATTTTTTTTTTATTTTTTTATTTTCGTTAACTTTTACTTTCCTCGTTAGAGACATACTCACCCATGAAAAGCCAATGCAGCCAATTGCGTCGGGTAACATGTCAGCACATATTGCTGGGTAGGAATTTGCTGTTGGAAAATATGCGTGGAAATGTGGTGAATGCCAGTGTGTCACCTTAAATAAAGAAATTTTGTTTTCAACAGATTTTCAGAAATTTTAAAAAAATTTGAATATTTTCCCACAATATTTTTCAAAAATAGAAATTTAAAAAAAAAGAAATTATCAAAAATTTTCAGACATCATACTTACACCAGCCATGATAACATTTTCCACATCCTTAAAAATCTCATCAAACTTTTCCCCATTTTCAGGGGCGTGATCCGGGATCAATTCCTTGATATATCCAGGTTGTACAGTTGGAAAAACCCTTCTATTTTCAACATTTTCCAAATAATCAGCCACATAATCCACCATTCGCTTACCCTGAACACGAAACTCTTCAGCATTCATTTTCTAACCCCTAAAACCATAGAAAAAAAATTGATATTTATCTCGCAAAAGAAAAAAAAATTCTTATCATATCATAGAAACCGGAGCAGTCGAGTCGATTATGACACGAGTGATGTAATCTCGTGAATTTAATTTACAGCTTTAACATCCATTTACATTTACTTTACCTGTTCGTCTCTTTGCAGGGAAATTGGCTCGGGTTTGTCACTGGGATGAGGATGAAATGAAAGGATGTGCCCCAGGCGAGCGTGGGTTCTGTGACGTATTAGTACCAGCGCCTGATGCCCGACACAATGTTTCTCTTGCCGCTCCTCATCCTCTTTCCTTCGATCAATTTCGAGACCTTCTAATGTGCAACTGTTGCCTGGCAACCTTTCAATTGAAGTGGACATTAGTTTTATCGAGATTTTATATTTGATTTATGATTTTTAGGGTCGAAGGTTTTATTTCTCTCGTTCTTGCTGAAACGTAATCATCGAGAAAATTCAGCGTAAGATTATGTTTAGTGGTTTGATGATGTAATTTAATTTTTGCTGATTTGTTATGAGTACCGAGCGTATGGCGTATGGTATTGAATTTATCGAAGATGAATTATTCAGCCGTTTTCCTGGGATTAAAAAAAATATTTTTTATTGGTAATTTTAAACTACGGTATTTAAATTTTATTTTATTTTTTATTTTATTTATTTACACTGAGTGAAGAAATTGAATTTAAAAATAATTTTTGCGCTTAGAATATTTTTATTTATTTCACTGAGATTTATTTCCAATCGGAATAAGAAATTATTGTTCCAAAGATTACTGCAATAATATCTTTTCTCAATTAATTTTGGCTATAAACTGAATTTTAGTAATTTTTTCTAGTGTATTTTGGACTATGTGCATTTAACTTAATTGTTTGTTGTTTACGATGTTTAAAATCGGATTAACTTATAATAAAAAAAATAGATTAAATTCTTTTTTTTTGGAATTTGCATTTAAAATATATAATTAGCAGTTTTTATTTGAATGTGAAAATAATTACCGTACGGTAATGAATTATTTATTTGTATTTTGAATATTTTCAAATCCTTGCCTTTGTGGTTGCAGTATTACAAAGAATCGAAAGGCATTGATCTATAAGTAATTGCTTTATTGGTTGATTGGGTTAATTTTGTGCCGTCGGGTTTTCGGTTGATTTTTATTAAATTTTTTGTCACGTCATTTGTCATAAAGCAATGATAAATGTACATGCAGAGATTTATTAATAAAAAGGTGAAAAATAAAAAAAATCTATATTTTTATTTGCTATTTTTAGAACATGCAAAGGGAATTAATTAATATTCTACTAGCATTCGGCTTTATGTGATTTGGTAAATATGTAGGAAATTAAATTTCAGTTGCTTGAAATTTCATTCAAAATGTCAATACATAAAAAATAGTAAACTGAAAAATTCATTTTGATAGTGTTTATGCAGGTGACGCCGCCCTGGCGACATTTGTTGAAATCAATTTAAATATTGATTCTCAATGAAAGCCGAGACGCGACCGATGCTGAAAAGCATGTGGATTGGGGTTGAGAGAGAAAATGGCATCATTACACACTCCTTTGTTCCATTCTCATAAATTTCAATGAAAATATCAACTATTCTCAATTTAGCCTTGGATCACAGATCTTTGATCCAATTCTAGCACAAACAAATTTCACTTTTTATCTACAAATTTTATCAAATCCAATCAATTTTGAATTTTACCACAATAAAAAATAGAAAAAAAATTAAAATACATTTTAAAAAACTCCTAACTTCATGAACTCTTCAAATTACTACAGAGTTACACCACAACCCTAAAAACCCCATCAACAGACTAAATAATAGACCAGATGTTTCGTCAATGGCAACTCCCCTGCATTCATCCATTTACTAAAGCGTAGTCTATTGAGCAAATTCAAACAACCCTCTGCATAATTTTTTTTCAAAAACATTCTCACAGTTAGAGACGTTGATGAGGCACGTGAAAGTATGTACGGGAACCGACAGACGGGTCACCGACTTACGAACGGCCGCGCACACTGGACCAAGGTCAGTCTTAATCAAGGGCACGAAGACGTCGTCGTAGAAACCGTGGAAACTAAAACACGGGTTTATTTTTAACGATAAGAAGACGAGGGAAAATTTTATTACTCATTGTGCAAATGTATAATTGGTACGTAATGAAAATTGAATAGACAAAATATGGGTCTGTAAATGAGGGCGGCGAAGGGTAGGCTGGTTTGAGGAATCTTCGCGTCCTTGGAATTTCGCCTTTGGGCATCGAAGTTAAGTCAGTTTGAAGAAACTTTGAGAGAGGTGTGGTAAAAGGTTGTGGTTTCAAGGGTAGTCTTTGTTGTGTAAGTAGAAATAAGTAGAAATTGATAATCGGTGCTGTTTCTATTTTATAAGTTTATTTTATCGTATTCAAAATAATTTTTTTTTTTAAATTTAAATTTTATTTTTTACAGAACTAATTACACTAAATCTGGCAAAATCATGGATTTCGGTGAGAAGGATGTTGGTTTTTCCTTGCCTTGCCTGCAGAAGTTCTTACAAAACAACCCAACCGAGGAATTAATCGAGTGTTTTAATTTCCATAAGAAAAAACAATTATTCATGCAAACAAACATGGATTTTAAAGCTATGAAGATCTTTCGAAAACAGGCCGATAACATCAATTTCAACAACTCCAGAACCTTCAAAAAACCCGAAAAAAACACCAATGCTGCTTTGACTGCCCTACTTTACTCCGGTTTGAAAATGGACAGGGCCAAGACCTACAAGAAACCGGCGAAGAAGGAGGAGAAAACAGAAACCGAAGCAAAAATTCCATTACGAAGTACTGCGAGAAACCCGAGTTACCTAGCGGCGATCGACGACACTGCGCCGCCGAGAAGAAACTTAAAGGACGCGTCTACTTCTACCCATGACCTCGATTCTCACAGACCTAGTGATCACCGATCGTGGAAGAGACTCAACATCCTCCATCTATTCGGCAGTGAATGCGAATTGGAAATTAACTCGCTTCGCAAAGCGGAACATCAATCAAAATGTTGCAAAACGCCCGAATCCGAGCGCTGGAGCAGCTCTTCCGGTGTCGGCAGTGAGTACTCGAAAACAATCGAGAGTTATAACTCGCTGCAAAAATATAGAATAAGCGAGGACGAGGAAGAAAACGAGTACGATGTGGCCGACTACAGCCATATTTACTACGCCGAAGACTGGGATTGTCAACAAGACACGCCATCCGTCCTCAAAACGACGCAAAGCAGCGCCTTTGATGCAAGTTCCGACGACTCCGATGACTGGGATATTTGTGAATACAGCGACGAGGAAAGTTCGGAATCGAGTGATTATTCCGTTTATTTTGCCGAACGACAACTCAATAGATCGCAGTCGTTGCAAGATTTATGTTGGTCGAAGAAGTCGCCATCCGAGTATCGCCATGATTTTTCCCATCGCTGGTCGCTAGAGGCGCTGCCGTCGCACAGTTTTATGGAAGTTAAAGAAGAAAATGAGGATTATAAAGAATATTATCGGGCAGTGATTAATGAACGGTCTTACCAATCGACACCGCAAGATGATGAAGTGCCCGTGGATGAGGAAACGTTGAGGAGCGATGAATGCGATCAAGAGGTAATAGAAAATATCGCAAAATCGCCGAAAAAGTACAAATCGAAGGACATCGTTGCTTGTCGAGGTAAAAAAAATGTGAATTTTGTTCATTATTTTTCCCAATTTGCTAATTTTTTAAAAATGTTTCAGCGCAATTGAGGCTATCCATTTACGTAAACAGTGGATTATTAACAATTCATGGTAAGAATTAATAATTAATTCGCTAAAAATCAGTTAAAGCGTCTTTTCTTGTTTTCCAGTGATTTCGGCGAAAAAAGTGGAAGGGCGACAGTTCGACGCACACAACTCCTATGTGAAAGTAATCGTTTTTTTAATTTGATTAACTCGCACGAAATATTTAACACCTGAGTTTTCCCGGTTCAACAGGTAACGCTGCATCCTGAACATGCAAAACGAATTCCTTGGCACACGAGCGTCGTGACGAATACAAAAACACCGGTTTTCGACGAAAAATTCTCATTGTGAATAATAACAAACAATTTTTTTTTTTTCAAAAAACAATTACGTATTAATTTTTTATTTTTTTATTTTTCATTTAAAGTGAATTATTAAATTCAGATTTGGATCGGCGGTTGTTGATTTCATTATGGGGCTGCGATACGACCTTAGAGTAATATTTCGATTTCCACGTAGTGTACCGATATCGATAATCTTAAATTAATTATTATCGATTCTTTTTCCAGACGTACTGAATTTCTTGGTTGCATGTCATTCGGTATCACGCACGTAATTAAAGTAAGAAAACACTCTCTATTTCGACATTTAATATCCCACCATTACTTTCCTTAATTATGAAACGTTATATTACATTTTTTATTCATTCAGAAACAAGTGAACGGCTGGTATCGACTTTTGATAGAAGATATCGGCAAACGTAAACATTTCGCTTCATCCAAGAAAGGTAAACATTTGATTCTTCTTCCTTCATGAAAATTTATTGTGAAAATGTGAAAAATACTGAAAATTAAAAAGAAAAATTTGATGCCGGAAAGTGTGTTCGTTTTGACAATAAGTGTCTGAAAAATGAAATTTCCTCCACGTTACAATAAATGTGAATATTGGAAAGGCAGAATTCATTCATTCACAAGTCCCCCTTCTATTTTAATCGCACTTCCTCGTCAGTAAAAACAATCGCGCACTCTTTTGATCAATTTCACATGCAAATGACACGGAGTTTAACTGTTGCAGAAAGAACCCCAAAACATTTTGAAACGTTAACGACAGGGGGAAAACGCAGATGGTGAAAGATTCGGAAAGCAGCTGCTTCTTTCTTCCCTCTCACGAGCTTCACTGCAACTCTCTTCTCTCTTTCGCTTCCCTTCCCTTCCCTTCCCCTACCCACAGTGCGTCGGGAATGGACCGAACGAGTCACATGACCAGGGGATGACTCACACAATCTCCTCATGTTGTAATGATGGCTTCTCCTCCTGCTTCACCTTACTACCATCAGCCCATTGGAATCCGCGTTTTGCAGCACGGACTAACCTAGGATCGGTGCGATTCTGCGTTTGCGACGCCCGTGTTGACACTCCCAAACCCGGATTCGACACTCACACCCCTGAAAAGAGTGAAAAAAAAGCCCGAAACGGTTTTCAATTTTCATCCGTCTGCCATTCTTTGAATTCTTCAACTCTGCTCTTTTATTCCGTGCACGATTTTTTGTACACTCGTTCGATCGGATGTTGCGACTAACAACCGTAAGTACGACTAACGACACCCCCACCCCTCCCAGAATCCAGTTTGGTAACCTTTACGAAAGCGAAATTTAATCACGGAACGCCGAAATGCGCCTTGAAAACATGGCTCGATTGATTCCGGGCACCTTATATTTACAAAACTCACCATTTTGAGGGTTGGAAGGTTGATGAATTTCGGTGAGTGCTACGTAATCCGTAGAAATCTCGACCGAAATAAACAGCATCGCCACGTTCGTGTAAACCAATGACAAAATAATAAGCATGTTTTAGTTTGCGTGCGTAGGCAACTGCCCTTCACTAACCTCCCCACCCACTCCGGCTCTTCCAACCTCCCCTTCTCCAACTTCCTCCTCTCCCTTCACCCCATTGCTGCGTTACGGCATCATGTCGGATATTTTTTTTTCGTTTCCTTCTTTAACCATTGCCAAGGATCAATGTGAAGTTGCGATTTTAAAGGGTGGAGTTTTGCGTTGGGTAAACGAACAAAAGCAAGACACGATTGCAGGTGGAGCTCGTCCAGAATTTTTTTCTTTTCTTTCGCCCTTCTTTTTCCGCAATCAAGCATCGAGCCATGCAGGAAAGCTGACGCGGCTGTAATCGGGGGGTGCTTTTGACTTGTTTCTCTCGTTGTGCTTCTGTGGACGCGCATTAGCTAAAAATCATTGATGTGGGTGGCATTTCATATCTGGCAAACGTTGATTGAACCCGTTTTCCAGTTGATGCTGATGGCTTTTAATCATTATCCGTGTTTATAGCCTCGTTTGAATTTTTCGACATGGCTGTTAGGCTTATTGAAATCTTCCATTCACGTGCCCTTTTGGTAATTAATAAATATATATTATTTTTATTCTTATTTTTATTTAAATTTAAATTTAAATTTTTTATTTTCCTCTAAAAATAATCATCGAATTTGAAAGATTACTTGACGGACCGTTTTGCATTATTGCAATGAAATAAGAATTACAGTACCGTATCGACTTTCTATAGTCGTTGATATACCAAAGTTGATCAGTGAAGATGTTGCAAATGGATTATAAATAATTACGTTTGACGTTTCCGCCATAAAATTCTGGTGAAAAATTGGTTGGGTGGGGCTCTTACGTAAAATCACTGACAGTAATAGACATAATGGCTCTTTGATTTAATTCAGGGTTAAGATAAATCGTTTACACCGTTTGTTACTTACCGAGGGTTTTAGTTAGCCATGTTTTTATTAAGTCAACGGCTGAGTAATTAATTAAAACACTAGGCAACCCCAGCTGTTTTTGTTTTTATTTTATTTCATTCCAAAAGAAGAGGAAATACATTTGTTAATGTTTTTTGAAACAGATTTACCAATTACAATGACAACTGCTGTGCAAGAAGAGGTCCGGAATGACGTCAAAAGTAAGTGAATATTTTAGTAGATTAGAAAAAGGGAAGGAAATCAATTTGATTTGATTTTAATTTATTATTTATTATTTCGTTATGTTTTATTTATTTTTTATTTAATCAGATGATTTTTACTACCTGGGACATTATTAATCGACCGATGGATCTTTATTTATTGATTAAGTTATTTTTTTGTGTATGTGAGTTTTATTTTATATTTTATTTTATTTTATTTCTTTCTGATGGTTTTCTTATTTTTCTTTAATTTCCTTAATATTTTTATCTGTTCAAATGAATAATTCTAAACCTGAGGCACTCACTTTAATTTGATGTACACAGATTTTCATTCATATAACAGCTTTAAAAAAGATGCCTTTGACAAGAAATCAATCGCAAGCTCAGCTTATGACATAAAACACATGGCGAAAACTCCGTTCACCATATCCGTGAGTTATTTTTTCTTTTCTGGGCATGAAAACAAAAAACAACAATAGTTTTACAAAATGATTTTAATTTTTAATGCAGGTCGAAATTCCAAGAGGTCCAAAAGGATTTGGATTTTCAGTCACGTGGGTTCAGCCAGTCAGAGTAGCTCGGATAGTCTCTGGTAAGCAGATATTTTTATTCTCATGTAGTAAATACGCCATTTGTGAAAACTTGTTTACATTTTGCAGACAGTCCTGCCGATCATTCTGGACTTAAAGTTGGAGACCGCATTATTTTTATTGGTGCTGAAAATGTGGTCAAAGCATCAGACAAAACTATACTGAAACTAATCAAGTAAGTTGGAACAATTTATGCGTTACATTATAGAAAATTTTTATCATTTCACTTCGATTCAACTTTTTAAACATGGATTACAATTTACTAAACATAATAAGGTTCCGATTCCACAAACTGAAATCGAACTGAAATTTTAGTTTATTTTATCATAGAAATTGTGAAAACGGAATCGATTGATTCAGTCTAGCTTCAGTTTTGAATCAGTTCTGAATAATAATATTCCAACCTTGAGTTTTAAAAATATTTAGATGCTCTAGTAGTGGCTATTAACGTCGATGTTTTAGAATGGTAGAAAACTCGTGGAAACGAGTTTCCTGCTGCAACAAACATGGCGAGAAAACAGATATTATCTGGTCGAACGAGCCACCTCTGTGGCTATTGAACGCCAATTTTCAGGATGTGTAGATTTAATCTTTCTAACAAGAAATTGACTTGCTGGAACAGCAAGAAGTGCAACAATGAGTTTAAATATTTTGGTGGTGTTGAGACATACAGTAACTATACTATTACAGTACAGTATGGTTTTATTTATTATTTGGTACATAACGTAAATAAATTTTTAAGAAAATTTATAATCGATTTAATAAAATTCAAACTGAAAGAACTCAATGTTAGTTTCAGTTCTGTTCGACCAAAACTGCCTGTATATAGTAAAGCACCATAATCAAAATAACACACTGAAGTGAATTTCAACGTTTTTCTGCAAGATTTGTTTATTTATTTCTGTTTTTTCTTTTTTACTACAGAAACGAACGCAGCTGCCTCATGCTCGAAGTGTACAGGCGAGGACTTACAATCATGTCTGCACTTCCACTTCGGCATTTGGAAGGCATTACCGATTCCCCTCCGTCCTCCTCCAAGTTGTCTCATCACAGTGTTACGTCTTCAGAATTTGGATCTAGCACACCGACCTTGCTGCGGAGTCTCGGTGGCAGAGCCCCGTCCAGTCGAATATCTGGATTCAACACCCCTCCCATCAGCAGGGCAGAATTCGGTTGCCATAACAGCGGCTCTTGGAGCAGGCTTAATAACGAAGTAAGATTTTAAGTGGCGCTTAGCTCTCGAGTGTTTGATCATGCAAATGAATACTCGACCGTGTTTGTAATCTCATTGATAAATCCGTTGCCAATCACTGCAAGAAAAATTGATTTATTCTTATTTCCTAACTTTCGGTGCAAATTTTACAATTTAACGATCGTCATAAATGTAGTCCAAGCTGTGAAGTCTGGACGGACAGTCGAGGATGAGGGGCCAAACCCAATTCAATCTCGGGCAATGTGACAAATTTGTATAGTCAGGCCAAGCCAGCTGGTGAAGTCATTTTATTGTGTCCCGCGCATGTTATTGGCGTTATAAAAGGCCAGACGAATTCGTTTTGTTAATAAGCCACAAGAATAGAAAGTACGACTGGAAGCCATATCTCAGATGATCCCAGAGGAGTCATGAAAAAAAGGATTTGAATTATTGACGAAATTCATATGAAATATTCTGGTTGAATAGTTCGTGTCGGTTGTTAATCATATAAAAGGATGCTCTGATTGAAAATAAAACTTAATTACTTTATTTTTAAAGACAACTGTATGCATTGGAAGACAATGAGGAGTCATCAATGCATTTTTAATGAGTTTTCAATGTGTGTTACAGCATAGTTGCAGCAAGCAGCAACATGGGCCTATTTTGTGCCAAGTTGGACCTGATGGAAGTGTCAGCTTGCATGTTCTTTTCTAGTTGATCATGGACTAATTGCATAGTTTTAAAGCCTTCCCTGCGGTATAGAGTTAACTAACTTCATCCCCTGAAGCAGATATTCAACCAGTGGGGCAAAAAAAAGTGTTTTGAAGTTTGAACATGTGCACATCTCGTTCTCCTTCTAGTGCAAGCTGGCACACCTAGTTAATTAATTTATTACTAAAATATCTAGTTGATAGGCTTACTATCCGCCCTTGTCTGATCGATTGTCATTATGCCCCAGTTTTATCCGGTCTGATTTTTGACCTTAACAAATCACAATAAATTGGCTGAAACATTGTAAATCACTTAATCCAACCTTGAATTTTTTGTACAGTATCGAGCCATCGACTAGATTTTTGAGAATGACAGACTCCTTACTCCCTCCCTCTTACTCCACTTGGGGTGTCCCAGTTTTAAGAAAATTAATGGGGTTAACCTACAAAAGAATGTGTGGGATGAAAATTTTGAATACATGGCACGCACCTTGAAATTTGAAAACCACCTCCAACTCGGTCAACAAGAATTTATGGTTTTGATTTTTGTTCGGTGTAATTCAGTGATTATCCATGAGTGAGAAATTCTATAACCATTAAAGCATGGATTAATTGTGGTGCGAATGGAATTTTTTAGGACGTTGCCCTTTCCTCTCTAGAAGGGGATAAACCGAGTTATAAATTAGTCCTAAGGGTCATAAAAAGGAACCCGCTTCCAATTTAGAGTTGCTTTGCAACATTAGAGACCGAACAAGAAGCATTAACTACAATTTATCTGACGACGTTGCAAGATATTACTATTCAAGAAACAAATGGGAACACAAATATACATCAAATGTGGATTTATCTTTATTTCATTGTGTGTGCAGCGAAGCTGGCTTTCAGGGGCAGGATGTACATTTATCAAGTTTTGTAATGCGATTTCGTTTATTTCATTAGGGTCATTTACCCGCCGATGTCGCTAGACGATTCGCCATTTACCAATTGGTGACATGTGAAGAGAACTTTTCGAATCTCACGTATTTCGGATTGGAACGCTATGTGGAACCCATGCGGAGTAAATCGAATATTTTGTCATCTACAGAGCATATCGTATTATTCCAAAACATAGAAGAAGTAAGCTATAAATAGGGTAGCGGGGGAAATAGTGTTGCGTGCAAATAACTTCGTTAAATGAGCAATAAGTTCAACAAGGCTAATATCACGTTATGGATTTTTGACATCACTAATTACAAATTGCTTCGACGAAGAGATTGATGTCGTTTTCTAAGTTCATAAATAAAATTTTTACACGTACCGTATATTTAGAAAATGTTTGAGGTCAATCCATTTGAAGTGTCTGAAATGAACAGATACTGTAGAGACCGAAATTCTAATCATAACACACTGTAGTGTGAAAAAATAATAATATCTAAACTGGACACAAACATTGTGACCCTTTTCAAGCTGAAATGCACAGCAAGTGCAATTGTAAAGAAAGAAAGAAAGATGGTATTGAATTTATGGCCCTGTTAGATGAAGCTTGAATATACGGTATGTCTAATCTAAATGAAAAACGATAAATATACACAGAAGCGTAACTGTGGTTTGGTCAAAGTACATAGAACAATGAACAATGAACAAATGTTTTGTATTTTACTGTATAATCAAAGTCAAAATAATGATTAATAAAATAAAATCAAGAAATTTTTTAAAAATTAGGACCTGGGGTGGGGGAGAGAAGGAGGTAATTGCAAGGATCGTTAGTAGCAGAAACTTGACTGTGTCTGAAGAAACTGAATCTTTCTATGATGACAGGATGGTTTTTAGTACTTTGAGTAGTTATGGGCCTGCTGATCTTTTAAATGCGACCATAAGTTAAAAAAAATTCTTCATACTTCATTATACAATGACAATAACTTGATTCTACAGACATTTGATACTAGTTCTTTACAACTTTGAAATTGGGAATTTCAGCTGTTGAACAGATGAAAAATTTGAAACCTTGATGCAAAGGTCAAAGGTTTATTTTGCAGTCTACATCAGTTTTGTTGCTTTTTCTGGCGTATATTAGTATCTAGAAAGATATTTGCACACAATGCTATTTTTGGAACAAAACGAAGAGGGAAATCTCGAGTTTGGTATTAAACAAATATTTTTGTTTAGCTTGTATGGTTGTCCGAGGGGTTTGTGGAAAGATTGATGGAAGGAGATGTGAATTCAGTCGGCCATTCCGTCGGTTCCATTTTTCAGGAAAAAGTGAGTGTCTGTTAAGTTTTATTTTGAATTGGAAAATAAATGATCGTGTTTTTAGATTCTGGAATTATGCGGCGCTTATCAGTTTTACTGCAATGGAATTCACGCTGCAGATACACTGCTCACTACAAAAATGCTCAATCCTGGCTTTCTACAGTTTTTACAAGTAAATATATTCACTTCAAAATTATGTTTTATGCAACAAAACTGATTCAGAATTTATTTTTAGGAACCACCAATTCCAAGAGAACGACTGGATATTACCAGTTTTATTCACCGACCTGTCGAAGTAAAAAGAGATTGGATGATTTAAAGGTCATGCAACCCACTGCACACGTAAAGAAAACTCAATTATCCGGCTCAGTGTTTAGCGGTTACTTTTACTTATCAATGGCTTACATTTGTAAAGCCCATTGTCTTCAGTTGTTTATTTTTGCTGCTATGCTGTAAACTACAGAGCCTTGGAACTAATGCCGAAGATTTCAGGCACAAACACGATGGATTTTCATGTAGGCGATTTGCCCAAAGCGAGATACTGGAGAGTGATGGATAATAGAGAGTTTACTTTAGTTTGCACAAACCGTTTGCGTGATTTTTTTTAAATTACCCATATTTATCATCATGGGTTTTAATTAACAGCTGATATAATTCTTTCAGCACTTTCGAGAAGTATTACTCTTACTTCAAACAATTCTTTCAAACACTGAAACACGACACGCCGATTACGACCCACTGGAGAATTCAGTCGAAAGTAAGACTTACAAAAAGAAAATGTTAAGAATGATTTAATCTCATCATTATATTCCTTCCAGCAATGAAATTATACTACAAAGATATTACGACCACCTTGGACATGTTGGAACCACGAATAGGACCAACGGGAGCGATGGCTACGATGGCTGCTGTGGCAACGGGCACAACAATGGAGGATTTGGAGCAGAGATTAGTTTTTACGAAATCTGCTAAGGTATTTTTCGTACGATGTCATTTCATGCACGAATTTTTAGTTTATATAGTTAACTTATTTATTTAACATTATTTTTTTCTAATGAAATTAATTTATGCTTTTGTAAGACAGTAAGTTATAGTTGAGTTTTAAACGAAAAGATTTTTTATCTTTAAAAATGTTGAATGTTGCATTTTATCGATTTCAGTCTTTCAAATTATGTGAACCTGGAAGACAATGGGTGTTTGGAAGCGAACTGCAGAAACAAGATGGAAAGACGATGAAAGCTGTAAGATTTGCAGAAATTTAATGAATTTTAAGATTTTTTAATTGTTTTTTTTTTTTAATTTCTTTTTAGTGTTGGGTGATGTTGTTTACAGATATTCTCGTTTTTACGAGAGTTGGCAGAGATAAAGTTTTATTCGTGGTTGAGGATCCAGTTTCAATAACCAGCATCAATAGGGCTTATTTTAACATAAAAAAGAAAAGTAACTTTATTATGAAAAATAAATTCAAATGAAATTAATGTTTGTATGTTATTTCAGACACAGAGTTTCGATTAATCGTGGACAGGCCGAAAGACAACCAAAATGCACTCTTATCGGGCCTTCAGAAACGCCATCGAGCAGTTGTTCTGCGCGCAGAATCCACTGAGTTAAAAACTATGTGGCAGAATTACATTCAGCGACAAGTATGGTTGATGCGAGGTCACGAGTATAGCGCTACGGTTAACAGTGGAACTCCTGGAACAGCTCGAAAATTGCTATGGCAAAATGCAATGTCTATAACGGAAAATAATCATGTAATTATTTAATCGCGTCGCGAGTTCAATTCCCATTTTTATCTTTATTTCTTTGATTTTGTTTTTCAGAAACTAAATCACAATGCTCAAACGCCTTCCAAGAAGATTACTGGCACGTTTGTTCTCGGCAAAAAACGAACTAAAGAACCGACGTTTGGAAGGATTTTGCCCAGCTCGTCTGGCAAACGACAGTTTCTTCTCGATTTTTTGGAGGGTCGAACGAGACACGTCAACAAGGGGTTCGAAGCCGAATCGGCTGAATGGGATTTTGACAACGACCCGATTGCCAATATGAAGGGTGAAGAGTTGGCCAAGTTGCGGCAACAAATGTTATCCCGAAAATTGCCCAACTACTTCGAAGGCGAGTACGAGGAATTTTTCTTCGACGACGACGAGGAAG